>CM055277.1:7916026-8128857 GCA_029237695.1 Conchocele bisecta
GGTTTTTGGCAATTTTAATTGGATATTTATGCAAATACGCAGCTTATCTGGAGCGCTCAATAGCTCTCAATAGCATGTATTTACATGTAGTTTGACATTTCTGACCAGGGCTTTGTTTTGCATACGACCCACGTCCTCTGCCCAAGGTCCTGAGGACTTGCGTTCATCTTGTTTGTAATGCAAATGCGTTAAAGTTTTTTTTTGTATATTTTATTATCAAGGCTGCCAGCAAGGTGATTAACTACCAATTCCAATTCCCACCCTTAAATATGAGCCGAATAGAATAGAATAGTGATTAGCTTCATAATAGCGATGCCCTTGTTGACTTAAGTGGTACTTTATCACGAAACAGTATATCCATTTGGCCTACATGCACAAGGTCAAGACGAAAGTTTTAGACGAAAGACTTAGAAATTTACCAAAAAACATTTTCCTGGTCTGATTTAGGCTGTTTAACTCTTTGCATGCTAGCGGTGAAAATATCCGCCAAACGAATTAGGAGTATATGTTTTATTTCTCTCTGTAAATATGTCCGGACACAATTCTAATGAAATTCCAAGACATATTCATGACATTTATAAAGAGAAATAAAAGAAAATATAATGAATTGTCATCTGCTATTTTTGAACTATTTATAGCCCACAAATTTCCCAGCATGCAAAGAGTTAATAGCTGTCATTATCAGAACACAGCTACATACTTTTAGCTGTACAATTCATGAAGTTTGCTCAAAGTTCCATTTCCATTTCTCCCAGGTTGAGGAAACCGACTTTATGACGTTCGACCCGCGTAGCCCCAGATCAGCCTGCGCATCCGTGCAGTCTGATCAGGACCTACACTGGTCACCATTCCTTGAATCAAACATTGTTTATATGCATATTAATTTTTATCCAGATTTTATTAAGTTCGACCAGCGTATTCCCAGATCAGCCTGCGCATCCATGCAGTCTGATCAGGGCCTACACTGGTCGCCGTTTCTTGAATCAAACATTGTTTTATCTTATAAATAAAAGTGGGTGGAAGGTGGGTGCAAGCGATGGGTAATTTAACGATCGGGGTTCATCCTTACCGGAATTCCGACTGGAGACCTGGTTTGGCCCTCACATACGTCTTTGGCATTTTGTATGTGACAGTTGAATCTGGTTATACCCCCTATGTGAGTATTACGATTATTCGTAATCCTATTTTAGGGGAAGGGGCCAAGTGACTTTGGTGTGGTATGGACCTGCCACCAGGTCAGGTTATTCTAATTTCAGGGCTGAATATATTGTTTCTCGATGTAAATATTCAGTTCTGATTTTGGAATTTTCCCCCCAATGCAGCAGGTTAAAATGGGATCGAACCCGTTTGCCCGGCCTTACATGACCTTAGCTGTTGATAGGTCGTTAAACACCAATAAACAAACAAACAAAGAAACTTATAAATAAAAAAATAAAATCAATCTTTGCATCATTTGTCATGCAGTATGGCTTTGTGGCCGTATAATATGTTTAACCCTTTCAGGCTTTCAACACTACAGACCTGTATTGTGGTATTGACAAACAGTGTAAATCCAGATGAGCCGGCTCGTGACGAGCCGTCTCATCAGGATCTGCACTTTTCGCAAGTAATTTTCATAATTTTCAAAAACATCCCCTTTCGTAAAAACATCCCCTTTCGTAATTGGACCTAGTCTGAAAATCATTTTGTGACAATTGAATTGGCCGGAAAATTGCCATATCAAAATTGGTTCCAGTTATTTAGGGGTGAAAGAGTTAACGATGAATCCATCTTTACCAGGATTCAAACCTCAAAGGTAAATCCATCCTTATGTTTTGGGCTCACATGTATGTTGAATCCCTTATAGCCATTATAAAACTAATAGGATTAATATTAGTCCTATTAGTTTTAGGGGCTAGGGTCAAGTGATCCGGTGTTTTAAGGATACCTGGCACCATATCAGGATTATGTTATTTCAGTGCTGAAAGTTTTTATTGTAATTTTAGTACTGAATGTATAATACTCCTTTACGCATACATAAGTGGGTGGCAGGTGGGAGCATGCGATGGTATTTTAACGATCAGGGTAAATCTTCCTTACCGGAATCCCAACCGGAGGCCTGGTTTGACCTTCACATACGTCTTTGGCATTTTTGTATGTGACAGTTGAATCTGGCTATACCCCTTATGTGAGTATTACGATCTATCTGTAATCCTACTATTACTTTCAGGGAAGGTGCCAAGGTCATTTTATTGTAATTTCCGGGCTGAATATATTTTCTTTTCTGTGTAAACACCCATAAATCAGATCAGAATATACAGATGGGTTTGATTGATTGGGGTTTTACATCGGTTCAAAAGCAAGGTGATACACAGATGGGAATGCATTCCCATCTGTGTATCACCTTGCTTTTGAACCGATGTAAAACCCCAATTCCCATCGGTGTATCACCTTGCTTTTGAACCGATGTAAAACCCCAATTCCCATCGGTGTATCACCTTGCTTTTGAACCGATGTAAAACCCCAATCAATCAACCCCATCTGTATATGACCTCAATGACCTTATCCCAATCAATCAATCAATCAATCATTGATAATGTGTACTTCACCTGGCATTAAGTGTTAGTATATTGTTGAGTGTTAACAGTTAAGTTCATTTTGTATGTTTTCTCGTTTTAGTGTTTCATTAACATTCAATGTTTTTAGACTGTCACAATGGATCTTTTGGCCATAGCAACCAGCATAGTCCAAGATCATCACGTGCAGCTGTGCAACATGATCAGTGATACATTGTTTGCCATTGGTCACTTAGTGAGGCATCATCGGTGACTCTCTAGAGACATTTGTGACTATGACTGGAGATATGGAGATTACAACATTTGCGGCCAATGTAGACCCAAAACAACCTGGCATCCACACAAGCTGATCTGGATCTACACTACGGCCTTGGAGTTCAAACAGTTCCCGAGTGCCACGGCAAACATTTACCAACACGGCTGGACATGGTCGAACCTTATATTTAATAGTCACCGTCATATTAGCGACTAGTCTACATGTATGTCTAAATGATGCCATGTTCTATTAAATTTTGTCAGTGGACGGTTCATTGGAAATACAGTGGAACCCCTTTAAACCGGACACTCTGGGAAATATAGATGTTTACCTTAGATGTGTGTCGCTGTTATGTATCTCTGATTACAATGCTTTTCATGATTGCATAACACTAGAATGTGTCACGAAGTGCTCACATGTCTGATTTACAGTGGAGCCTCTCCAAACCGGACACCCTGGGGACCTCCCAGCCCTAGGGACCTCCCAGGGTGTCCGGTTTGGAGAGGCTCTACTGTATTCTGCTGTGAGTTGCAGGTGGCAGCATGCGATGGGTAATTTAATGATCGGGATTCATCCTTAAAGGAATCCTGACTGGAGACCAGTAGCCTATTTCACCAACATTGCAAAGTATACTTTTCTAGCAAAGCATTCTAGCAAAGTATACTTTGAGGGAGTAATCATTTATTTTTCCTGAAATGCATTATTTCATATAGAACTAACAACTGCATATATTTGATGATTAAAAGTATGCAGAATTATTATACTGAATTTATTACATTATCACAGCCAAAATGGCTGTGATAATGTAATAAATTCAGTATAATAAAAATTAATAAATTTATCATAAAATTGAAAATTTCTCCCTCAAAGTATACTTTGCTAGGAAAGTATACTTTGCAATGTTGGTGAAATAGGCTACAGGTTTGGCACTCACATACGTCGTTGACATTATTGTATATGACAGTTGAATCAGTTGAAACAAACAAACAACTAATTTCCGGGCTGAATATATTGTTATATCGATGTAGTTGCATGTAAATAAACCACAGGCGGTGTATCGTTTCTACTATTGTTAGTTTGTATAAGTAAAACCAAGCTGTGTATCTAGAGAATACCAGGCTAACATTTTTAGATACCAGGCTAGGCTTGGAAACACTAGGAATTCAGAGGTTTGTCGGGAAATTGGTGCCTGATAAACATACGCATTTCCTAGCCTTGCCTGATAAACTGAATTTATACCGCAACTCGTTTGCCCGGCCTTACATGACCTTGTTGATAGGCCGTTAAACACCAATAAACATAAAACATAAACATCATACCGCAACCTTGTCTCCATGTAACATAATAAAGAGGGTTGAATAAATGCTGTTTATAAGTAACATAATATACCGTAAGTAGCCATATATAAAAGTGCCGTTTTTGCCTTTATTTTTTCCCCTTTGACCCCTAATTGCGGCCTCTGATTGGTCAATTCAAGATGCTGGCGGGTTTTAAAATCTAAATCGATTTTAATTCAGCTGAATTTCGTCGATTTTTAGACTACATGTATATGCAAAATAGCCAAATACATACCTAGTATGATTTTAATGCTCATTATGACGACTGTTGAGGCGAAAGCCAGCCTACATTGAAGCGCGTTGTAAATAAATCAGATATTTAATCAGTAGCCTATATCACCAACATTGCAAAGTATACTTATCTAGCAAAGTATACTTTCAGGGAGAAATTTCCAATTTAAGGATAAATTTATTAATTTTTATTATACTGAATGTATTACATTATCACAGCCATTTTGGCTGTGATAATGTAATAAATTCAGTATAATAATTCTGCATACTTTTAATCATCAAATATATGCAGTGGTTAGTTCTATACGAAATAATGCATTTTGGGAAAAATAAATGATTACTCCCTCAAAGTTTACTTTGCTAGATAAGTATACTTTGCAATTTTGATGAAATCGGCTACAGATACAATACCAAATTTACCTAGCGTGTACGTCTCCATTTTGCTTTGAATGACGTCGCTAGATTTGTGACATATGGCGAGAGAGTGACGTCAAAACATGACGCCACGCATGTTCAAACAAATAAGTTCAGTATGCGGTATAAATTAAATACATGATTAGTGCCGTCGAATATAAAATATATTCTCCCCGGCAGATTTATAGGGGCTCGCTAAAGCTCTCCCCAATAAAGCTGTCTAAGGCTCAACCGAATAATGGAATATATTTTATATTTGACGGTACTAACCATGTATTTACTATATCAATAAAGACTAGCCTGGTATTCTCTATCACATCGTCATACCCATACCTTGCCCGTTTGCATCGCTTTTTGTTGAATGTGCCGGAATGATATGTCGTCTGCATCGTTCCGCATATTTCACATGAATTGGCAGAACATTAGAATCATCTTGTATTGCCACACCATGTTTCTGTTTAATATTAAACATGATAAATATGAAAACCACCTCAAGTAAGCAGACGACAAAGTTTTTTTCCCGCCTTGAACCCTTTCAACACCACAGACCTGTATTGTGGTATTTGGCAAACAATGTAGATCCAGATGAGCCGGCTCGTGACGAGCCGTCTCATCAGGATCTGCAATTTTTGCAAATAATTTTCTTATTTTTTGAGATAAAAAACACCCCCTATTCATAAATGGACTAGTTCGAAAATCATTTTGTGACAATTGGATTGATTGCAAAATTAACATCAAAATCTGTTCCATTTACTTTAATAGGGGTGAAGGGTTAAAGTGGAAACTACCTGCCAATACATATCTCTAGATGAAAGTAGTTGTTTCAATGTTGGCTACACACACAGATATCATTTTCTTGTTTGAATGGATGCCATGTTGATACCATAACCAGTTTTTTTACCATGGCCGTTATTTTGTTTTTAAAAATTCTACCGTTACCATGGTTACCATGTAATCCATTAAAAATGTATAAGTTGTACATAGATTAAATGTTTTGATGATAATTCTAAATAATGTTGTCCACATTTTTTCTACCTTATTTTTTTCAATTCATGTACAAAAAATCATGTTACTATTTTTTTTTAATAAAATAAAGCTGCAATCAGCTGTCTGTTCCAGCCTTGAAACAATTATAGTAAATCTCTGTACTGAGCTATGTTTTGGAAGCATCCAGACTAAATAACTTCGTCGCTACGTTCTCGACTGAAATTGTCGTCTGCTGTTTTTCATTTTTGCCTTTATTCTTAACAAAAAAAAACAAACGGTTTTGACAGCACATGTGGAGACATTTCTCATGCACTGTCAAAACGGTTTCTGTCGAGAAATATTAAAAATAAAACATTTCCACATGTAACCACATTTAAATGTTATGACAAATCATATTTTATTAATTGATAATGTCTAAAAAATACATATACCGGTATTCACATTTTAAACAATATAAAAAGAACAGGGTTTGGCAAATACCAATAAGTCTGATGTGCTACCAAAAGATGCTGAAGACATAAATAAAGTCAATATGCAGACGACATAATTATATCAAAATGTTTACTATTGAAAAACACAACATGAATCGTGGAAGCCAACTGAAACAAATATTTCCATCTATTGCAGGCTGACTATGATGAGCTTACGTCGCCATTGTACGACTTTGACGACTCCAGTATGGACTGTGATATAACCTCCACCCCCCTCTCGGCAAAGGGCAAAGGTCACAAACTCTGTAAGAAAGTCGTGCACAAATCAAGTACTGTTGCTCTGGTCGGTAAAGATAAAGTTCAAAATCCATTCCACCATAAAATCCTTCCCAAAAAGTTCTCATCTGCTAAGAAAAAAGACGATAACGTCGCAAATCCCCAGCAAGAGATTGCTAAAAAGGAGTTTAAACTCGTTGAACCGAAATACGTGATCCGACCGGCGCCGCCGTCGCCACCGAAAGAAAATGTTTACCTGGAATCGGGCAGGAAGCACGAGTTACCGATGTCGCTATGGACGCGGATATTCACCTACTTACCTCCCGCGGACCTGGCACGGTGTCTGTCCATCTGCCGCGTATGGAACCGCTGGTGTATTAACCCAGACCTCTGGAAGGTGATCAACCTAAGTCGGCGCCGGATCATACAGTTGCACCTAATGGGCATCGTGCGTCGGCAGCCGATCTCGCTCGTTCTCACGTCCGTGATCATGACTCAGAAACAACTCGCGTGGCTTGTCGAGCGAATCCCACTTCTGAAGACGCTGATCCTCTCCAAGTGTGCGTGGGCGACCATGAGCGGGCTCTGTTCGTCTGTCTGTCCGCTCCTGCACAGTCTCGACATCAGCTGGGCGGCTGGCGTCACCGAACAATGCTTCGAGGATCTGATCACACCTCCGGTGGACCGAAAACCAGCTGTGAAACCCGTCAGCCGTCTTCATCGCTTGAAATACCTCAACCTTGCGGGAACGGAAATCACCGACGATTCCCTACAGCTCATCAACTCGCACATATCACGCCTGGAAGTGCTTGATATCAGTTACTGTACCAGGGTAACGGACGACGGTATTCGAATATTATCCGATCAGAATTCCGCGACTCAGGAATCGCTCCGTGTTCTCAATGTCTCGTCTTGTCGGCAGCTTACCGAGGTCAGTCTTTATGCAATGAAGAATCTCAGAAACCTCCATCATTTGAACATAAAGGGCTGTATAAAGATTCCAGCCGAGAAGTGTGCCTCTTTCACACTCCCCGGCCGTGCATTTTCCAGTCGGGCTCAGTTTATTTGGTGAAAAAAAAAGGCAGGAAAATATTTTTTGTCTGCTGCTTCCATCGTTTTATATTTTTGACAACATGTTTGGCAGCACATGTGAATCATTTCCAATGGAGATGATTCTCATGTGCTGCCTAACATGTTTAATAGAAATAAGGAAAATTTGGTGAAAAATGCAGGCTGAATAATATGAATGTTCTGACTACGGGCACAGGCAGACTCAAATATAGTAGATTGTGAATTTTTAAACCTTATACTAAAATTTGTATATTTTTCTCACATGAATACTTGTATATTGCATGCATATTGCGAACCATCTGACCATTTAAATGAAGATCATAATACACGTGTGTATTTTCTGGAAATGCCAAAAAGAAATGTCTGCTAATTTTCAAAATTAAAAAATTAAATCACACTTTTTTAATGAAAATTTTCATGAAAATCGCAAAAATAATGAAAAACGTGAAAAGACTGACCATTAAGGACTCCGCGTACATGTAAGTGGGAAGATTTCAAATAACAGTATTTGTTAATGTTTGAACAATGCAATATGAATAAGTGCTCACCCATTCTCATAAACCCTACCTCATGCATGCTCATTCGTACCCAACAGCATATACAGTGTAACCTCTCTAAACCGGACACCCTGGGAGGACCCCAGTACAGTGGGAGGACCCCAGTACAGTGGGAGGTCCCCAGTAGTACAGTGGGAGGACCCCAGTACAGTGGGAGGACCCCAGTACAGTGGGAGGACCCCAGTACAGTGGGAGGTCCCCAGTAGTACAGTGGGAGGACCCCAGTACAGTGGGAGGACCCCAGTACAGTGGGAGGACCCCAGGGTGTCCGGTTTAGAGAGGTTTCACTGTAAATCAGATAAATGACTATGCGGCTTTGCTTTGCGAACATGAACAGGCATTATCATCATAAATATACGCCAATGAACCCATGCAATTAAGGATACAAAGACTCCAAGCCTGTCGGGTTTAGAGTCGTTCTACTGTAGTAAGGCATATCCTATCATTGTGGTACATAAAGTACATGTAATATATGTGATTTAGTACTAAACCCATTCACCCGGCCTTAAATGACCTTAGCTGTTGATAGGCCGTTAAACCCCAAGAAACAAAGAAAACAAACGTAAAGAAATGCCTGTAAAGTCTTTAACACTGCCAGATTACCTGTAGTGTTATGGCATTTTATTGACATGTGGTCGGACAGTATTCAGGTAAGAGAAGATGGATCATATGTCGTAATAAAATGTTTTGGCAGTACCGGTCAGCGCTCCAGATAAGTTTTGTATCTAAAGAGTATTATATCCTCCTATTTCAAATTCAATGCGTATTTTACTTTTACGAATGTATTATTGATTTTCTTCCTTATTAAATAGGGAACATATGATAAAAAAAATTTAAATTCACTTATTTGAGCTGCAATTAAGTGAATTTTCAACTTTATTGCAGTATTTTCACTACTTCATTTGAAAGTCCATGCATTTCACATTGATGTGAGTATTTCGTACTCCCACTTTTGATAATCGATGTGTATTCTGCTAAAATAAGTACGTAAAATACGCCTTATCTCGAGCTCTGACAGGCACATTAGAACGATCTACATCGAATGATATTCGTAACTATTTTGAAATACTTGACTCTGGAAGGTGATCAACCTAAGTAATACTTGACTATATTATCGAACGAGCATAATATAGTCAAGTATTGCAAAATAGTCAACCTTTAGCGCTAGGGGGAAATTTTTTGAAATCTACATTTCCTGCGTTCTGGCGCATTTTGGAGCAAAAATATTGACACTGTCGCAGTATGTTTAGATATGATTTTTGATTGAAAACGTTTAAATTTTGAAACAATAAGACAACGACCGAATAATGCATGGAATACATGGCACTTGGCATGAAACGTGCCTTGTAACTTGTAAACAATCTATACTCGGCGAATTTTTACGGAGGGCGTGCGCTGGGTCCGCCCCCCCCCCCTGAATCCGCCCATGGTATGTGCATATATGCCAGGAGCTAGACTGGGTTCAATTGCCAGAAGCCCCATTTCTCCTACCACAGCCACAATTATGCTAATTTATCAGGTCATGAGCTTTGCATCAATGACATAATACATACTGACTGTTCATCTTGGAAATGGTTGGAAATCCTCGGCAAGCCTTGGAATTTCATCACGTTTCCTAGCCTTCTAGCCTTGCATGAATCTGGATATCAAAAGAAATTAACCAGGTATTGTTACACGACTGCCGTTGTGACACCGCTCGCAGCCGTGTTCAAACGTACAGTGCGTGCTGTTTAACCATGACTGTATACATAGAGAATAGTAGGTTAGTGCCGTGAATGGGAAAAAATATCTGGCAAGGCTCAGGAAACGGGATGGGCGAGGCTCTGCCGAGCACATACCGTTTCCGTGCCGCGCCAGATATTTTTTCCCATTCACGGCACTAACCTACTATTCTATTTATCTACACCTACAAATGGCTGTAAAATGCAAAAATAGTATTGACTGGATAACAAAAATGTTTCACGGCACCGTGTTTCACGGCACATACGCACTGTGTTGACGGGATAAATTGCTCATTCCGGAGCCAAGCCAACACCTACGTAATGCATGTGTCTTATGGCATTACTAGAACACATCATTACGTCACCAGACTAGTTCACAACGGTCACACTGAAATTGATGCGGCTGCATCACGCGACGTGTATTGTGGCCCCGGAATATGTATGTCTGTGTAAATCGGCTGTTTGAATGGAGCAGTACTGCATAAGTGCTCAAATTGCATGATATTTCCTACGGAAATGTAACAATAACATTGTGCGTAAACGTTTGCAGTGCCCCTTGGGAACTGTTTGAACCCATGGCCTATGGCCTTGGGGTTGAAACAGTTCCCTTGTGCCACGGCAAATATTTACCCGTGGCTGCACATGGTCGAACCTTATATGAGACACGCCATGTGATTTTTTACCTTCGGACATCTGAGTAATTTCATGAAATACGTTAAAGTTGACAAAATTTTCAGTATATTCCGCATGTACTCTGAAAATGTTGTCAACTTTTGACACCATTTACGGAAAATATTGTAAATTTTGTAAACGTAGTTCATGAAATTACACAGATGTTCGAAGGTACAAAATCACATGGCGTGTCTCGTATGCTCTGTGTATATAGCCAACAGGCAATAAGGCATATTTCCCCGTGGCGGTCGGCCATGAGAGTAATTCACTCGTTCTCAGGATGGTACAATTGTGCTGACTGTATCTATCGATCAATGTAACATAGGACGACATTCGCGACATCTAGTTAGGGTCTACAGCTTTGTTTG
Source organism: Conchocele bisecta (assembly GCA_029237695.1). Classification (NCBI taxonomy): domain Eukaryota; kingdom Metazoa; phylum Mollusca; class Bivalvia; order Lucinida; family Thyasiridae; genus Conchocele; species Conchocele bisecta. Next base: position 7,926,903 of record CM055277.1, read on the forward strand.
TCATTCAGTTATCTCTTTCCCCCCTAAGTAACTCAAGGTGTACGATCACGTGCTACTAACAACAAGTACTGAAATTTCCAGAATCCATCTGATTCAAAGTACATATTCTTTTATAGTGTCCTTATTACTAACGGATTTTGATGAAATATGGCACATCAAACGCGTCTTGTTAAGCTGCATTTGGTGGTCTCTGTATTTTTGCCCAAACTTCTGTCGTTTTTGCGAAGAATCGATTTCCGTGTCGGAGACACGGAAATCGATTCTTCGCAAAAACGACATAGGTCTGTGCCAAACTCCCTGGACCACCAAATGCAGTTCATGAAGACGCGTTTTCTGCGCCATATTTCATCAAAATCCGTTTCATATGAAGGAAAATATAAAATAATACTTTCAAAATTTCAACACTTTCAGCCACTGTTGTTAAGACCATGTGATCATGCACCTTGTAACTGACTATTTACCACCCCCCCCCCCCCCCCCCCCCCCCCCCCCCCCCCCCACCCCCCCCCCCCCCCCCCCCCCCCCCCCCCCCCGATGTCAAGGGGTATATAGTTTTCGTATATAGTTGTTCGGTCCATGCGGTGGCCGGTTCTAGTTCATGTCAAGTTTGAGACTGTTCAATAATGCAGAAAAAGGAGATCATTGTGTAAAAAGTAAAAAATATCCACAAATTGTGCAGATCCTGATGAGACGGCTGAGCATGATCTACACTGTTTGCAAATATTTGGTATGTATCAAGTAGAGGATGGGAGGGGAGGATACATGATTCTCATTGGTGAATCCATCCTTAATGGGATTCACACATTAAACTGAATCCGTTCTTCCCGGGATTCACAATTGCGGCCAGGTGATATTGTGTGGTAAGGGTGCATGCACCAGATCAGGATAATTATTACGATTGTTTCAGTGATGTAAAGATATTGTGATATTGTGGCCCTAATATTTAATTCATTAATTGGTACACTGTAGACCCTGATCAGGCTTTAAAGGCTCTGGGTCTCAGATATGTGTAGAAAGTGATCAAACAGTATACCATGCACTGAAACCTCTCTAAACTGGACACCCTGGGAGGTCCCCAGTGTGTCCGGATTAGAGCGGTTTCACTGCAAATCAGACATTCGATCATTCTGAGCCATAGTTGTGTGCTATGCGATCACGAACAGACAGTATCACTCGAGATGAATGACACAAGAAACTCATCAAAAATAAGATCACAGATGTTGTCTTGGTGTCTGGTTTGGAGAGGTTCAATTGTAGGTTTTCTACTTTAATTTAAATTAATTCAACTAGTGAATGAAAATTTTGTTTCACAAAATGTACTTCCTTGTACGGTAATAACAAATTATCTCCCCGGTTTATCAGGGTCTACATGTATGATGATAAACAATAGATTTAATCACAAACTCTTTGGAATTTGACCAAATAAAATGGTCTGTTTGGCTTATATAATGAATATCTGAGACACGGTGCCTTTAAACCATCAATCAATCGTTTTCATAGGTCCATTCATAATTTATGCATGTGTTTTGTATTAATCATGTTCATGTGTATCCATCTGTTAATACACGTTTGTTGCGTAGTTTATCTGGGTCAGAGGTTGTAAATGTTTTCCTGTACTCCACTCGGAACCCTGCTTCAGTTAGCCAGACCTAAATATGCAGTTCTTGGGCCCGTTTCACTAAACTTCGTACAACTAAAATGTTCGTAAATGTAAATTTAGGATCGTCTGGAAATTTCAATTGATGAATTTACATTTATGCAGCATGCATATGCAGCAATGAAAATTTATAGATCATAATTTTGAACTGGCAAACATTTTAGTCATACAAAGTTTAGTGAAACGGCCCCCTGTTGGGGCCCTGATTTTTTGACTGGAGAAATGGCTTACGTTTTTTTTGACCAGATCAGCCTGTGCAGAAAGTTTTTCAGGATCTGCACCGTTCGCCGTTCCACCATGCTTTTAACATTGTCAAGGAATATAGATCAGTATCAGGCTACAGGTGTATATGATTAGGAGCTAGACTGGCCACAAATCCCATAAGCCTTATTTCTGCAGTCATATGACCTTGCTGTTAAATGGACGTAAAACCTATTCCGCACAAGTCACTTAGCTCCCAACCCCAAAAGTAATATGATTAGCACTAATTATTAATGGGGTATAACAGGATTTAGCTCTCGAGAATCACAGGTGGAAAATGTTCAAACCATGTAAGTGGGCATACCGGTAAGGATGAAGCGCGATCATTGCATGCTCCCAACCAACCACCCGCATATTAGAGAATTGAACATTTTTACTGGTTGGTTTACAAGTAGAACAAAAGTCAACTACATTACTATACATTTACTGTCAACTACAGCTACACAATTACATGTATTGATGCATCAAATCAAATCTCGAAATTTTCATTTAAACACAAGTACATGTACATAAATGGGTCACTGGCTGAGAAAAGTTACCTTACAACGTTTGCGAACAGCGTAGCCCCAGATCAGACGGTGCATTCGCGCAGTCTGATCAGGCTATAAAAGTCAATCATGATCTTCCCATAGTTACAAGGCACGTTTTCTCAACTGTTGGCCTACTGCATGTATACAATAAACAATAAAAATCCATTACTTCCCATGCATATATATATCCAGTATATGCGAGCAGCGGGCGCGACAAAAATGGGTTTATCAGACTGAACAGTCAGGCTGATCTGGGGCTACACTGGTTGAAAACTGTAAACCCGGATCAGATTGTGAGTGTACACCAAAATTGCAAAGTATACTTATCTTCCCAAGTACAGTTTGAGGGAGAAATTTTCTATTTAATGAAATAAAATATTTTCTGACCAAATTATTATACTGAATTTTCGCTGTGATATTGTAATAAATTCAGTATACTAATTCTGCATACTTCATCAATTATATGCAGTCGTTAGTTCTAATATGAAACAATGCATTTCGGGGGGAAATAAATGATTACTCCCTAAAAGCATAATTAGCTACATAAGTATGCTTAGCAATTTTGGTGAAATCGGCTACAGGTGCTACACTGGTCATTATAGGAATGAATGGACTTTTTGTGGAATTTCAGTATCGGGGTATAAACTTGGAAAAGTCGCGGGAATACTGGACGAAGGCCGGAAGGCCTCGTCCAGTATTCCCGCGACTTTTCCAAGTTTATATCCCCGATAAATTCAACAAAAAGGCCATTCATTCCTTATAATTCCAGCATTTTAAATAAATTCATCAAGAAAATGTGTTTATTTTCCGTTTTCTTAAGAATTATTTTAACTGCGCCTCACGGTTACGGAAAGTAGTTCGGCGTGGGAGTTTACTGGGATATAAATTTTGGACAGAGACTTGCCAATCAAATGTTAGGGAATTTTGTAAATATTTTTGTGCTGGAATTATAATATGAATAAATTCCTTTTTGTTATGATATACCACTTCAGTTTATATGATCGCGCAAAGAAACACTTGCTATTAATTACCACAAACAAATAAAGTTCATTACTCATTTTGATTACCGCAAAGAATAATGAGAGAAGTATGAAGCGAACGACGGTCACTACCATAGGACCTGAAATGATTTGAACAAAGATGTTTGAACGCGGCAACACGTACCATAGACAAACATGTGACTACCGTCGGTTTCACGAAACCTGCCCAAATTTTACGGCTATATAAATAATGCAAAAACATTTTATTTTGTTATATTAAATATTTAATTATAGCAAAATTTAAGAATGAGCTTACTTTTTATTTCGTGAAATTTGGTTCAAAATTGATTTTACTGCGAAAAAAAACAATTTCTCCATGTTAAATTCCAAGCTATCTAGCTAGGTTTCAGAATAAATTTCCAAATTCTTTTGTTTTTCGAATCCTCCTCCAGGTGCTCCACCACTTTTTTCCCCCATCTTAAATTCCCATAGAGAACTCATTTTTCGTAATAAAATCAATATTTGACCAAATTTCATGAAATAAAAAGAAGGCTCATTCTTCAATTTTGATAAAATTTAATATTGAAAAAAATATTGTTTTTGCATTGTTTATATGGCTGTAAAATTTGGGCAGGTTTCGTGAAACAGACCGTAGAGAATTGTGGCTTATGACATTTGTGGGCCCAGTGTAGCTCCGGATCTGCGAGCACTCTGCTACAGTGTATAACAGTTTATAACAGTGTAATTGATTGATTTATTGGCGTTGAACGGCCTATCAACCGCTAAGGTCATATCAGGCCAGGCCAACAGGTTCGATTCCATATTTAACCTGCTACATTGGGGGGAATACCCAAAATCAGAACGGAATATTTACATAAAAAAAATATGTATTCAGCCCCGAAATTAGAAAAACCCGACTCATATAAGGGGTATAACCAGATTCAGCTCTCGCATACAAGAATGCCAAAGACGTACCTGTAGGGCCAAACCAGTAGCCTATTTCATCAACATTGCAAAGTATACTTTAGTAGCAAAGTATACTTTGAGGGAGAAATATTAAATTTTATGATAAATTTATTAATTTTTATTATACTGAATTTATTACATTATCACAGCCAATTTGGCTGTGATAATGTAATAAATTCAGTATAATAATTCTGCATACTTTCAATCATGAAATATATGCATTTGTTAGTTCTATATGAAATAATGCATTTCAGGAAAAATAAATGATTACTCCCTCAAAGTATACTTTGCTAGTAAAGTATACTTTGCACTGTTGATGAAATCGGCTACAGGTCTCCAGTCGGAATTCCGGTAAGTATGAATCCTGATCATTAAATTACCCATCGCATGTTCCCAGCCAACCACCAATTTTTACAAGAGTGTAAATGTTACTTTGAATCACGTATAGGCATTTCACTCCGACACTGAACAGTGCAGACCCTGATCTGGTTCCACACCGTTCACAAGCCAAATATCTCCATTCACAGTCATACAGCATACAACAGTAATAAAACAGCAGATTAAACAAGGGCATAGTTCTCGCTAAACTGATCCCCTCGCTGGCGGCATTCATCAACGTGAACACAAGTCATCAGTGACCTTGACCCCGTGGGCGGTCGGAAGTGGGTCGTATGCAAAGCAAGCACCATTCCTAGGCACATATTGTGGCCAAATATTATCAAAATTGGTGAAGTGGTTATTGAAAAATGAAAGGTGTTACTAACACAACGTATGTTCATGGACGACCGCTATATCCCCTCTTGCCTATTGGTGAGGGTATAATTAAAATATTCACGGTAAAAACAAACAACAGCTCTTGTTTGAAGTGCGTCACGTCGTACATATAATTATGAATAATATATGAATAAATGAAATACTCTATATTATCAGCAGTGATTGGATTGACTATATGCAAAATCAGCACTGAATTGTGGCTCTGATTAGAGAAATGGGGCTTATGGGTCTTGCGACCAGTGTAGATCCTGATCAGCCTGTGCATCCGCACAGTCTGATCAGGATCTGCACTGTTCGCCATTCCATCAATGAAACACCCACTATTTCTACAGTCTTACCTGAGAACTATTACACATACATACAGTAAAGGTATGAAATGCTTTAACCCTTACAATGCTGAATTGATTTGTGTCGTCTGCTGAATATTTTTTATTTTCCCATTTTTCTCATCAAAAACTTGGTTTGGCAGCACTTTAGAATCATTTCCTATGTTTTTACTGAGAGAAAAGACAAAATATGAATTATCAGCAGACGACTATTTTCGGTTAGAAATTAAAAAGCACATAGAATAGCACATATATACCGCGAAGGCTCCCGACTATGAAATCAATCGTGTATGATATTATAGCTGTATTTTGATGATGATGATTGAGAGAAAGCATGACAATGGGGGATCGTAGCTCGTTATTTGCCTTTGCAAATCTATTTATAGAGATCCGGTCCTTTGGTTTGGTTTATTTCAGTGTTTATTTCTTACTGAATAACTTGCAAACATAAAGACTGCAAACAGGGTAGACCCAGATCAGACTGCACATATTTTATTACAAGCAATTATGCCATAAAATATACAAGTTGGACCAGATTTCTATAAATAAATTCAAAGGGAAATAACTAGCAACGATCCCCCATTCATGAACATTACGCATTACAAAATGCGCGTCTGCTATACGAATATAATTGTTAGAACTGGACTCCACTACCCTGTGGGAATTTAAACACCCCATGCATGGAATTTATTTCCTATTTTGATGTATTGGTATGAACAAATTAAATAAATGACGGATGGGTAAGGAATGCTGAAAGTTTGCACAATACAAACGTAAATTCTCACTTCAAGGGAGCTAACTCATCGGGTCTCGAAGCTAAAATAGTTATTTTATACCTTCTGGGCAGGATAAAAAAATTGTCGTCTAAGTAAAAAAAAAACAACATTTTTTGGTAGTACATGAGAATCATCTCTATGTGCTGCAAACAGATATTTTTGTTGAAACAATATTTGTAAAATATGACGACAGAATCCATTTTTTGCCTCGAAAGGTGAACAAAATAGCTTTCAGTGGAGATGATCATGAAATGCATATTACAATAGATACATGTTACAAAATATACATTATAACTGTACATACGGTACATACATGTATAATCAACCTTTAAAAGGCGGGAATCAAATATTGTCGTCTGCTGCATTTCTATTTTTAATTTCTTAACACAAAACATGTGTTGGCAACAGATGAGAATGACGATTCTCATATGCTGCCAAAATACGTTTTTATTAAGAATTATTGAAGTAAAAAAAAAAAGAGCAGACAACAACATTTAATTCCACTATAATGAAAAGGTTAGTGTAAATAGTTGATAAAATATCAGATCTTGGAACTTGCCTCGGTAATAAAATATTGTACGCCTGAGAATTGGTTATGTAGACGGACGTACATGCATCTCGAAACATCACACTGGCGCTACACATTTACACTGAATTAATACACATTTACATGCAATTCTTACACATCTACACAACATTTACACAGAATTATACATGTATACACAATTGTTACACATTTATACAGCAGTTGCAGGCACTATTACATATTTATCAGAGCTCCAGTTAAGGTGCGTAATTTTGAGGTAAATTTCTTATTTCTCCATCAAAAATGGCAAGTTGGGAGTGCTTTAGAATCGTCTCAATGAGACGATTCTAAAGGACTCCAAACTTGCCATTTTTGATGAAGAAATAAGAAAATTTCAACCGAAGTTGGTCAAATTACGCAGCTTACCTGGAGCTCTGATTTATACAGAATTGCTACACTTAAAACACACTTATTCACTCAAATATCCATTAAAAATAAAAACAATATTAATATCACTGAAGCAAAATATTCAGAGCGAGTAGACTGAATTTTCATTTTATCGTAACAAACTACGATATCAAAATAGGACGAAACTGGTCAGAACTCGGAACTCACAGTAACGGAAATCGAGTAGATTTCATTAAAGGTACATGCCCACTCAGTAGGCACAAAATGTTCTATATATCAGAGACATCATCAGAGACATTTTCTGGCAAACTAAACATTCATTCACCATTACCCCACGTATTAATTGGCATTATTATACATTTTATATCGGACATACATTTCCACACACCGATATCAGGGGCGATAACCGTGTTTCCTTAAAATGTTAACGGACATTACTATTTATTATCTGTATTTATGTTTTGATGTGCAATGAACATACTTTATAATCTGTCGAAAATATTATTTTTTCAGGCGACGCATTTAGTTAGTATAAATAATTAAAAATAATTCATGCCTCATTTGCATATGAATATAGCCAGATACCACTGTGAGTCACTATCAGTAAAATAAATATTACTAAATGATTTTTTCTGTATCGCGGGCACTCGTAATTTTTAGAACTGGTGGAATAGCGACACAATTACATTGTATACGCTTATTTAATTCCTATGAAGAACATTTTGTGCCTACTGAGTGGGCATGTACCTTTAAGCCTTAGGCTGAACCTGCAGCCACGTAACATTGAATTTTCTTCAGGCTACAGATATATAAAATTGTTGGAAGGTATCGAGGATGTTTCCCTTTACAGACTAGCGATCAATCGTGGCCCTGATCAGTCTATTTGGATGTGTAGGTTGATCTGGCGTTTTACTGGTGAGATGGTGAACTACAATTCTCAACAATGGTAAACAGAGGCGATGCTTATGAAACTTTTGGAGACGATTCTCCAAGTTCAGTGCAGATACTTATGAAACTTTTGGAGACGATTCTCAAAATTCGTGCTCGAAATTAGGCAGTTTGATTGGTCTCGGCCAATTAAACATCCTAATTTCGAGCATGAGAATCAAAAACACGCTCGGAAAGCAATTGTCAAAATTTGCACTCAAAAGCCAACAGTTTGATTGCCAAGATTGAGCACAGCTCAAACTTGATCTATCAAACTTTGTGATTTCGAGCATGAGGTTGAATGGAGTATGTGCTCGAAAAGTTTTATAAACATTGTTCTGAAACATCAGATGAAAACTGTATCTTGCTAATATTGATTAGGTAAAACGACTAGCATTTCCACGTTAGTTACTCAAAGTCCACATTAGTTACTCAAAGTCAACGTTTGGGAGCTGATTGCGGAAAATATGACAAAATGGTTCACAATATAGTATAAAGACTGATTTCACAAAATTAAATCAGTTAAATATTGATGAGACAGTTCAGAACCATAAGAATGCATTGGATCAAGAAACTCAGTGGAAACCAGACATGTCAAAATTGAAGCCAGACATCATTTACAATGCCTGCATCTCCATGTTAACACCTTAGATACGGAAACTGTTTATGTGTCAAACAGGAAAGTAGATGTTGACAGTCCAATTATCTACATGGTCTCCATGGTAACGCCTTAGATACGGAAACTCTCGTACTCGCCGTCGATGTGGCGTAGACGCAGGTAGACGTCGGTACCCATTCCCTGCATCGTCTCCATGGTGAGACTCCCGCCCAGGTACTCCGCATATGCCTTCGACACGGGCAGACCGAACCCATACCTGGGGACAATACAATGGTTATGAGACCTGGGGGCCGTTTCACTAAACTTTGTACGACTAAAATGTTCGTAAAGTGCAAAATTGTGATTTCACATTGACACTGTTTTCTTGTAAACAATTACTGGATCTACATTTATTGAACATGCAACCTATGTTCAATAAATTTTAATCCATCAATTGACATTTTCAGACGATCCTAAATTTGCACTTGCGAACATTTTAGTCGTACAAAGTTTAGTGAAACGGGCCTGAGAGCCCCATCTGATTTGCTATACTCGTGTTGGTGTTATAGTCGTAACTTGCAATGCTGAATTAAATTTTGTCGTCTGCTGTTTATTTATTTTAATTTGTTTCTAATTGAAACATTGTTTCTCATCGAAAACCTGTCGAACCATGTTTATATTGAGAAAGTAGACAAAATATCAAACAACAGTAGACGATAATTTTCGGTTCCCACCTTCGGCAAATCCGATTGGGCACATGAATTTTCCCACAGGCAGTGAATTAGGCATTAGTTGCATTTCAGCCACTTTAGGCAGTTACAGAGAGACGGTATTGAATAATGACCCAAACATGGGACCGGGGACCTCCCCATTACAGGGGTCTGGCTAGAACTACCATTGCTCCAATCGGACACATTTCAGCTATTTTAAGCAGTTTCCGAGAGAGTGAAAAATGAAGGACACTCGCCCGTACATGCGCTCGGGGGTCTCACCATTACAGGAGCCTGGCTGCAACTATCATTGCTCCGATTAGTCACATTTCAGAGGTCTGTAGTGATGAAAGGGTTAAGCAGTTTCTGAGAGAGTGGAAATGAAGACCACTTACCCGTACATGCGACCTGGGGTCTCTCCGTTACAGGGGTCAGCCAGCTCCCCAAGGATATTGTTGTCCAGCTTCTTGCTCTCACCGGAGCCCGACGTCGTGAAGTTGTAGTCCCAGATCTTGTCCACGATGTCGTGGGAAATGCCGCCACCTCGGTCGGAGATCCTGAAACGATAGTCTCCACAATAAAGAGCAGGAAGACAGTGAGATAACCATTGTTACTTAGTTACAACAGCCAACGTTTCGGGATACATGCATGTGAACACAAAGAATGTAAATCTACCCAAAACCGTTGTCGAGATCATTCATGGATTGGGGATTGATTCAAACTGAATGTAGTCCCAGATCATGTCTATAATATAGAGGGAAATGCCGCCACCTGGAAGGTGAAAAATACATATCGACCATGGGGGACAAGAAAAACAGTTAACGCAGCCATCGTTTCGGGGTACATCAATTATTGTCAGGGTTTGACACTCGGGGTTTGGGCCAGGGATTCGCAGCATGGACATTCCGATTTTTACATTATGTTGAATGTGATTTTCTTGAAAGTTCAGGGATTCCCAACACAAAACAAGGATCTTCGGGATCCCGGGACACTGCGAGTGTCGACCCCTGATTGTTACTGGGTCACCCCGAAATTTGGACTGTCGAAGGTCTCCCTTTTGGACCCTCGACATAATCAGATAATGTCTACAATATCGTGGGAATTGATGCCAGCAGTCGGAGATCCTGGAAGAACAAATAATCTTGACCATGAGCAAGAAGACAGCAATACAGCCATACTTTTGGGGCACATCCATCTTTCTTACCATTTGGCTACCCCTGATAATGGAGAACAGAATCAAATTCATTGATTTATTGATTCATTAATTCATTAATTCATTGATTCATTAATTCATTGAGGTTACAAGTCCATTCAACAGCAAGGGCAATGAGTTTAACAACCAACATGCCTATATCATGTATTTACCGCGTGTGTTAGAAAGCAATATTAGAACTACAATCATGTATAATATTCAATAAATACATGTAGATTCTGAATTATTTTGTACTACCGGTAAATGGATTTTCTTTTACATTCTTTGTGTTCACATGCAACAGTTGCAGTCTCGAAATGAAGATTAGGCACATTTTCCAATACACCTACCTAATAATCAAATCTTCCGCCGATCATTTCACGTCATTCACACGATCACCCGAAGTTATATTTCAATGTCATCACAGGGCATGATTACAAGATTACCGCATTAATAAGTTGTCATTACTGTTCTTAAGGTCTGTAGGTAATAAAAGGGGCCGTGTGACGTTTGCGACCAGCGTAGTCCCGGATCAGACTGCGCACATGCGCAGTCTGATCCGGGACTACACTGTTCGTGATTCACTTCAAGTAGTCATACTGGTGAAAAAAACAAAACAATTGCATTGTGTTTGACAATTATCATGCATCAGTCTACTTGGTAGTGTAATTTTGAATGTATATAAGGACCTACGGTAAGGACCAAGCTGGGCCTACACTGTTCGTCATTTACTGAAGTAGTCTTACGGTTGTCAACAAAAGCATTGCATATGCATGTATAGTATATTTTCTATGGTATGCTACATGTAGTTATGTGTGGCGATTATCATGGGTCTTATTACAATTATTTTCAAGTTTGTAAGGTCTGTTTTTCAGCAAATGGCTCATATTTCGGTATAATAATGTGTCTAGATCATCCGACTGATACATGTACATAAAACAATACCGGTTAGACCTTGTGTGTATATATATATATACAATAACGGTATCTACACGTTTTGTCAACATACGATACCTAAGCCAGCCATCGAGTGGTGTATTTATAGTTCAAAAAGCTCCAAGTATTCATGGAAAACCAAATTCAAGAATGTCTCAAGAGTTGAATGAATTTTTTTCTTTTCCACAAAATTAATTTGCCTGGTTGAGTAATTAACCCTTAGACCGGTATCTTTAATTTTTTGTTGTCTGCTGTTTATTTTCTAGTTTCCATTTTTATCATCAAAAACAGGCTTTGACAGCCCTATAGAATAATTTACAACATGCTTTGACAGCACTTCAGAATCATTTCCATTGGAAATGATTCTGAAGTGCTGTCAATACATGTTTTTATTGAGAAATAAGGCAAGATATAAAAGCAACAGCAGACGAAAATTGTTGTGTGTAGCGGTCTAAGGGTGAAGTAGTTTTTCAAAAGACTGTCTCAGATGATGTCCGAGACATTAAGTCGGTGTTTGGTTTATAAACTGAAAAGATCTGTTATATCTAATATAATGCAAAATTTTATTCAATCAAATCAGCCTGAGCCGAGTGTGCGGATGCATAAGCTGGTCGCAGACACTGTAAGGTTACTTTTGTCAACCGGCTTACCTGGAGCTCTGAATATGTACTCAATGTACTAAAACGTGTTGATCCACACCATAAAGCACAGGAGATGGTTTCTTTGATGTGTTTTATATATATACAGGGTGTGCAAAAAGAAATGTCACTGTTAGTATTATGAAAACAACTTATAATGCATTTGCATTTTAAACAAGGTGAAATTTAGTCCTCAGTGGCATTGACGTTGGGTGTACAGCCGTGCGATGTATGTGAAACAAAGCACCATCCCTAGACACACACTGTGGCCAAATATTATTAAAATCGGTGAAGTAGTTTATAAGTAATTAAGAAATGAAAGATCATGGTATGGATGTACACATACCAGTAAAATTGTACATACGCATATACATGGACTATCATAGTCCATTCCCTCCTGCCTATCGGTGAGGGGATAATTAACACGAAAATGTCGTCTGCTGTTGTTTCATATTTTGTATTCTTTCTCAGTAAAACATGGCTTGACAGCACTTTAGAATCATTTCCATTGGAAATGATTCTAAAGTACTGTCAAGCCATGTTTTTCATGAGTAAAATGGCAAATAAAACAGAAACAGCAAACGACAAAATCTAATTCAGCACGGTATTAACCCTTACAATGCTAAATTAAATTTTGTTGTCTGCTGTTTATTTTATATGTTCCATTATTCTCATAAAAAAACATGGTTTGTCAGCACTTTAGAATCATTTCCAATGGGAATGATTCTAAAGTGCTGTAAAATCATGTTTTTGTTGAGAAAGAAGATACAATATAAAACAACAGCAGACGACAATTTGTGTTGCCCACGTTCTAAGGGTTAAAGGTTAACGAGGAAAATTCCATACTTAGGGACTGTTAACTTTGTATTAAATGATAAATTCAAATATTGGTCACAAAATATTCTTCGATGAGAATGAAAGAAAATATTTACAACGTTCCAGTGGGAAAATGGTACATCCTCGGCAAGTAATAGGTTGAGCCTTTCTTTTTGGACACCCTGTAGTTGGCAATGTAAATCTGGCCCATCAGATAACAGGTATAATCTCGCCATCTTCCACCAAAGAAACCAGTCATGAGAATTTGAACACCTTGTCCACAACAACCGGAGTTAACCCTAATCCCAACAAGCCTTCCGGAGCCGTTTGGAATAGCGTCAAACTAACACCTTGAACTGTATGTAAGTAACTAGTGTTGACTCGTCAGTGTTAATTAATGTATTCAGACTGTTTCATTAATTATAAAAGATTGTTTCTTTTTTAAGAAAACAGGTAAATATTGACAAACAGTGCAGATCATCTGGAGCTACACTGTTTGCAAACAATGGCATTGTGGTTGTAACCCATTGAAGTATATGAATACGACACATTCTATTGAAATCAATCTGATTATTCTGTTTATTTCTGCATAAAAGTATATGTTGTTACCACTCATATGAACCGTCTCGTCGAGACGGTTCATATGAGTAGTAACAACATATACTTTTGAACAGAAATAAAGAAAATATGTAAAAAAACAATTGTCAAATCTAATTGTATCTGGCCTATAAGGGGTCAATTTATCATACCATGCGGCGCTGGTGTGACTACCATACACATAATAAGTAGTCATAGAATCATCTATGCTGGCAGAATATGCCACTTTGTGGGTTCCGTAATTCACAGTATTGCATATCGTTCTAACACTTTGTCACGTTTATCGGCACACGTAATTATTACCAATACTTTAGTTAATGTGACACACAGTTGGGTACATAATTATACTAATAGATGTTGAAGACATTTATTTGGATATTTATTGTGATATAAATTAATATTGGATAATTGATAAACAACTATTGGTTAGTATATTGTTTTAAATTGCTTCTAAAATAAAATGGTTAAAGTTTTGGTAAGTTGTCCTCAAGGATGGAAAGTATCTTTACCAGACATGAGAATGGCTGTCACTGAAAACATCTGAAAATCCACTGAAACCCCCTCACTCTGGCCCGGCCACTTGTAAATGTATCAAATTTGAGCATACCAGATTGATTCTGAATCATTTTGAAAACGCAAATTATGACAAAATCATTTGAAATCAGCTGATCAGCTGAAGAGTCTCATGCCTGCTTTACACATATACATTGTAATGTGATTTAATGCCAATAATTTGAGTGCTTATTGTGAACATAAATGACATTTCTCAATAATGGATAATAGATTGATTGATTGATTATAAGGTTTGATCATGTCCAGCCGTGTGCAAACGTTTGCTGTGGCCCGAGGGAACTGTTTGAACCCAAGGCCGCAGGCAGGCCTTGGGTTCAAACAGTTCCCTCGGGCCACAGCAAACGTTTGCACACGGCTGGACATGATCAAACGTTATTGTTACATTTCCAACAAAAAACTGATGTAATTTGAGCATTATATTCAGTATTTTCAGTACTTTTATTAATCGTCCCATTCACGTAGATAATTTTCGGTATGCATATTCCGGGGCCGCGTCATGAACGTCATGAACGTCATGAAGTAGTGACGTCATGAAGGCACTTCCGCGTAGTGACGTCATGAAGGCACTTGATCTACGCGCGGCCCCGGAATGAGCATTGCCTAAAGCCATATGCAAACAGCACGCGCTATATGTTTGCACATATGTGCAAACAACGGAAACCATGTAACAATAAAGGTTTACGCCTGTTCAACAGCAAGACCATATACAGATGGGAATGCACCTGTAAGGGAGAGCACCGAATATTCAGCATTGATATGACAATAAATACTTTCAGAACTAAACGACAGTATCCTGATCTAGTGTCGGATAACCATCATACACTTGATCACTAGGCCCCAGGTGTGAATCCCTCTCATCCTCTTGCTCAACAATGGAAATTAACATATTTACTTGGAGGTCCAGATAAGTTTTATATCTAAAAGAGTATTATACCCCCTTATTTCAAATTCAATGCATATTTTACTTTTACAAATGTATTATTGATTTTCTTCCTTATTAAACAGTCAAAAAATGATAAAAAATAAAACAAATTGAAAAATTCACTTATTTGAGCTTTTGCAGCTCAATTAAGTAAATTTGCAACTTTATTTCAATATTTTCACTACTCAATTTGAAAATCAATGTGTATTTTCACATTGTTGTGAGTATTTTGTACTCCCACTTTTGATAATAGATACATATTCTGCTAAAATAAGTGCGTAAAATACCCCAATACGCACCTTATCTGGAGCTCTGTTTACTAATACATGTTGCCTGTTTACTAATACATGTTGAATGCCCCCACTGGCAGCCAAAGAAAACGAGGGCACATTTGCAAACACAAAAGGAGGTAGAATCGTGGATTTGTCACACAATGATAGAAATTCATCAGCGGAATGTACATGTAAAATGTGCAGCAGTTATGTGAAAGGAAAGTTATATGACATTTACCCGACTATTAAACTTTTGAATTTTGAAGTATGTGACCTTGATCTTGGGTTTAACGGGGGCCCGAGGATCGCAGATTTGTCACAGCATGATAGGCTGGAGATACGTACGTTGGTAACACTAATATGCCCCCTTCACCATTCGGTGGCAGGGGATTAAACATATGTCTTTAGACAGTCGAGAGTGTAGAACATGTTTTGAATCAATGCTCAACAACACAGCTGCACCTAAGACAGCCCACTTACATGTAGTCACAGTTCGCTTGAAGATACAATGTACAACAACCATATTTGTGAATTACTTCATTATCTTACTGTGTGAATAACTGAGAAACAAAGGAACCTATATATGTAGTTATACAATACAAAGCTGGCAGGTTAACGAGTCCGCCGCCAAATGTGAAACAGTCGGCTGGCAAACTTATCAACAGAACGTGATTGAAGAAGTACTTGGTATGGTACATTGCAAATTACATTTCCAACAAAAAACTGATGTAATTTGAGCATTATATTCAGTATTTTCAGTACTTTTATTAATCGTCCCATTCACGTAGATAATTTTCGGTATGCATATTCCGGGGCCGCGTCATGAACGTCATGAACGTCATGAAGTAGTGACGTCATGAAGGCACTTCCGCGTAGTGACGTCATGAAGGCACTTGATCTACACGCGGCCCCGGAATGAGCATTGCCTAAAGCCATATGCAAACAGCACGCGCTATATGTTTGCACATATGTGCAAACAACGGAAACCATGTAACAATAAAGGTTTACGCCTGTTCAACAGCAAGACCATATACAGATGGGAATGCACCTGTAAGGGAGAGCACCGAATATTCAGCATTGATATGACAATAAATACTTTCAGAACTAAACAACAGTATCCTGATCTAGTGTCGGATAACCATCATACACTTGATCACTAGGCCCCAGGTGTGAATCCCTCTCATCCTCTTGCTCAACAATGGAAATTAACATATTTACTTGGAGGTCCAGATAAGTTTTATATCTAAAAGAGTATTATACCCCCTTATTTCAAATTCAATGCATATTTTACTTTTACAAATGTATTATTGATTTTCTTCCTTATTAAACAGTCAAAAAATGATAAAAAATAAAACAAATTGAAAAATTCACTTATTTGAGCTTTTGCAGCTCAATTAAGTAAATTTGCAACTTTATTTCAATATTTTCACTACTCAATTTGAAAATCAATGTGTATTTTCACATTGTTGTGAGTATTTTGTACTCCCACTTTTGATAATAGATACATATTCTGCTAAAATAAGTGCGTAAAATACCCCAATACGCACCTTATCTGGAGCTCTGTTTACTAATACATGTTGCCTGTTTACTAATACATGTTGAATGCCCCCACTGGCAGCCAAAGAAAACGAGGGCACATTTGCAAACACAAAAGGAGGTAGAATCGTGGATTTGTCACACAATGATAGAAATTCATCAGCGGAATGTACATGTAAAATGTGCAGCAGTTATGTGAAAGGAAAGTTATATGACATTTACCCGACTATTAAACTTTTGAATTTTGAAGTATGTGACCTTGATCTTGGGTTTAACGGGGGCCCCGAGGATCGCAGATTTGTCACAGCATGATAGGCTGGAGATACGTACGTTGGTAACACTAATATGCCCCCTTCACCATTCGGTGGCAGGGGATTAAACATATGTCTTTAGACAGTCGAGAGTGTAGAACATGTTTTGAATCAATGCTCAACAACACAGCTGCACCTAAGACAGCCCACTTACATGTAGTCACAGTTCGCTTGAAGATACAATGTACAACAACCATATTTGTGAATTACTTCATTATCTTACTGTGTGAATAACTGAGAAACAAAGGAACCTATATATGTAGTTATACAATACAAAGCTGGCAGGTTAACGAGTCCGCCGCCAAATGTGAAACAGTCGGCTGGCAAACTTATCAACAGAACGTGATTGAAGAAGTACTTGGTATGGTACATTGCAAATCAGAAAGTGTAACATGTATGATACAATTAAGCCACATTGTACAAAAGATGGAGATATATGGAGATTAGACTCAATTTAAGCTGTAATCCCACAAACTTATTTAGTGAAGAAAGTTTTATATATTAAACGTATTGACGTATATTGAACAGAGATGTACACCAGTTTACATCTGTAATTGATGTTTGCTAAACATTGGATAAATCTATTCACCCGGTCGTATACTACTGTGGTAAAATTTGGGATTATATTTTGTAACATTTTACGATTGTATATAAAATGCTTAATCATTTTCGTTGCTTTTTATATTAAAGGTACATGTACATGCCCTCTCATTCAACCAGTTCTAAATATTATGAGTGCCCGCTATACAGATATAATCATTTAGTAATATTTATTTTACTTATAGTGACTCGTGGTGGTATCAGGCTATGTTCATATGCAAATGAGGCATGATATTTTTAAATTATTTATAATATTTAAATGTGTCGCTTGACAAAAATAATGCTTTCCATTTTTCTCACTAAAAACATGTTTTGTAAGCACATAAAAATCATTTCCATGGGAGCAATAGTTTTACTTTCCTTGAACAACACTACAAAAAGGTGAATGTCGGTATACAGATGTTTTAGTTCTTGTTTAAAATTATGGTTGAATATTATAATAATAATAATAATGTGTAAATAATTGTAAAAAAACTTTTGTTTTGGTGTTTTATTTATCAACAAATTGAGAAGCATGCACCACCAAAGTTGAACATGGCGCGGCGCCATGCTAAAATAGGCTGGCAGAAACATTAAATATATACCGGTACACTTTATTTTTAAAATGTGTCAGTCTCTGTTCTATGTTGCAAACTTTTATACACATTTATAGAAAACTTAGTTTTGGGGCAAAGCCTGGTCCTTCGGATACGACATGAAACTGAGGTCCCATCTCTACATGGCCATAGCTGTTCCTGTAGCCGATTTCATCAACATTGCAAAGTATACTTTGAGGGAGTAATCATTTATTTTTCCTGAAATGCATTATTTCATATAGAACTAACAAATGCATATATTTCATGATTAAAAGTATGCAGAATTATTATATATTATACTGAATTTATTACATTATCACAGCCAAATTGGCTGTGATAATGTAATAAATTCAGTATAATAAAAATTAATAAATTTATCATAAAATTGAAAATTTCTCCCTCAAAGTATACTTTGCTACTAAAGTATACTTTGCAATGTTGATGAAATAGGCTACAGGGATGTAAAACCCAGTCACTTTCACTTTTTGGGGCAAAGTAATCATTTACTAAGCGCAGTCATCAGGTTAAATACTTCTCCAATTTGGTTATCCTTCTAATTTTATTGCACAAAAGTTAATCATTTTACTGTATAAGTTTACCATTTTATTGCAAAAGTTTCATTTTACTCCAAAAATTTACCATTTTATTGCAGAAGTTTACCATTTTATTGCAAAAATTTCATTTTACTGCAAAAGTTTACCGTTTTATTGCAAAAGTTTCATTTTACTGCAAAAGTTTACCATTTTATTGCAAAAGTTTGCCATTTTATTGCAAAAAATTACCATTTTATTGCAAAAGTTTCATTTTACTGCAAAAGTTTACCATTTTACTGTTGAGCATTTTACTGCAAACGTTTCATTTTACTGCAAAAGTTTAACATCTAAGGCAAAAATTGTAACACTCTGCAGGGACAAAAACCGAACATACCGGGAGGTACTAGTACAATGTTATGTAAATATTATATCATTCAAGCCCAATATCAATATTTGTAATTCCACTCAAACCTGCCCTTCATCCATTGTCAGCAATCACAAACGATAAAGCAATCAGCGCTTAATCCAACATATCTTTTGCCAATGATACTTTCAATGGAATACTGTCAATCTTGGAATTTGCGTCTCTGCCAGTGAAGGGGACTGAAACTTCCCGTTTGCAACCAGCATAGACTAAAACTAGCTTGCACATCTGTGATTGTCATTTTGATTTATTTCTTTAGCATCAGATCCTCCCTTATCGCATCACCGTGTTTCACTGATATTGATTTTGATAAATTGTAATATTTTCCATAAATCATGTCAAAGGCAGGCCTCAACAAATCCACTCATCCGCTCGTAATACTGGTCAGTGAATTTTCAATCTGGACGAGCGGTAATTTGAAGAGACAGTGTGGCATAAACATTAAAACATATAGGAATGTATGAGGTGAAATCCAATCTGGACGAGTGGAAAATTAAGAATTTGTCGATGCCTGAAAAGTTGATAAAAAATTCAGAGCTCATGCGGAATTAACTCTTTGCATGCTGGGAAATTTGTGGGCTATAAATAGTTCAAAAATAGCAGATGACAATTCATTATATTTTCTTTTATTTCTCCTTATAAATGTCATGAATATGTCTTGGAATTTCATTAGAATTGTGTCCTCCGGACACAATTCTAATGAAATTTCAAGACATATTTACAGAGAGAAATAAAACATATACTAATTCGTTTGGCGGATATTTTCGCCGCTAGCATGCAAAGAGTTAAATTCCGCATGAGCTCTGAATTTTTGTAAATTTTCAAAGCAATTCCTCGTAGATCGACTCATATCATGTGCAGTAGTAAGTGACAATATTGACACTGTAATCTTGAGTGTATTTATGTATTCATCAGCTACAAAGGTGTAATGATCGACTGCATTATGATCAACTTGAAGCATTCGCCAAAACAAATATTTGCCATTCTGCAATTTGTTACAAAATACAAATTAGGTAAAGAACTCATTCTTGAGCTGAACAACAGTATGCGAGGAGAAAACAAGGGTTGTTGTCTCTGTGAGTGCAGGCCCTAATCAGAATATGCATGTTATGTCCATGCTATTATCGGATAAAATTGACTTTTGCAGTGTAATAACACAGTGTATTAAAACATCATAATACACTAGTGTAATAAATATGTAAATGAGACTACAAATAGATGGCCGTGTTGCTTATGAAATATATATAATCTGACATTTGTGTCGATTTACTACGACATTCATTTATTAATAGCCTCGTTTCTTATGAAATCATTAAACCCGTTTAATAAATATCATATTAAATCATCACTCATCACAGTAATGTCCTCTAATTCACCATTTAATCAATTAAACGTATTAAACTGATGGTTCGAACATAAACATTTTATCACAGACAGCTGGAGTGACACTTGTTGATATCAGGAGCTACACTGGTCAAAATGCACTCTATATTTAAGACATCTTAACCCTTAGACTGCTACTCACAACAATTGTTGTCTGCTGTTGCTTTTATATCTTTATAAAAACATGGTTTGAAAGCACTTCAGAATCATTTCCAATATAAATGATTCTGAAGTGCTGTCAAAGTATGTTGTAAATTATTCTTAAGTGCTATCAAAGCATGTTTTTTTATGATAAAAATGGAAAATAGAAAATAAACAGCAGACGACAAAAAAAAGATAGCGGTCTAAGGGTTAAAGCTAACCTGTCACAGAGAAAGTACAGAGAAAATGAGAGCGGCTACATATGTAAATAAGACGTGACATGAGAATACTAGACCACCCATTGCATTTTGATGGCCGCCTTTGTTGGACTGCTCAAACAGCCAATCCATTGGTGCAATTTACAAGTGAAATACTATAAGACAAGGCATGTCATTTGAACCTAAGAAGTTGTGCGATATATCATGATTTTTTTTTAATTGCCCAAGAATTTGAAATGGATTTAAATAGTGGAAATTTAAAGGTACATGATAATATATTTATCAGCATGAACGCGGTACTGATTTTGACAATCATACACATTTTCCGTGAATTATGTTGAAAGTTGGCGAAAACGTCACAAATACTGCTTTCAATACTACAAAATCATTGCCAGCTCTCAGCTGAAAAAGTTACTGACATTTTCCAAATTTCTGATATACATGTACAAAAATAACCAATTTCTCAACAGGGTCATTACAGATTCAGATAACTATCAACTAGCGTATGAGACAAGCCATGTGATTTTGTACGATATGCGATATCTCATACAAAATATTTACAAAATTTACGATATTTTCCGTAAATGACGTCAAAAGCTGACAAAATATTCTATTCCACATTCGCTCTGAATATTTTGTCAACTTGTCGACTTCATTTACAGAAAATATGACAGTTTCTTTCAATAGTTTTCGTGAAAAAGCACACATCTTTTTAGGTACAAAATCACATAGGTTAATGAATCTCGAACGCGACCTTCTATACGTATGAAATTCAGCCAACAGTTATCAACCTTGATATTAAGAATGGAACTGTACGTTTGTATATAATGTGATTTAATGACAATAATTACTGCTGGTAATATGCTCATTATATTATTTAGATTAGAGAACTGACTTGGATGATGGAAAAATATATGTGTTCAACAGTAAATAAAGATGACTATCATTGCCGTGCCATAATAACCTCATATGAGACAGCCCATGTGATTTTGTACCTTCGGACATCTGCATAATTTCATTAAATACGTTTACAAAATTTACAATATTTTTCATGAAGTCAAAAGTTGACAAAATATAATTATTCCGCATGTACTCTGAAAATGTTGTCAACTTTTGACGCCATTTACATAAAATATTAATTTTTGTAAACGTATTTAATAAAATTATGCAGATGTCCAAAGGTACAAAATCACATGGGGTGTCTCATATGTGGGACTACAATGTTTAATGTTAATCAATTTTATCCAGTTCGGTATCTTTATATCTGATTGTGTCAGCCGCCATTTCCTTGTTTTGACAGATTTTGCCCTGGATTCGACGGAAACAAAATACACCAATCTACATTATTACTGACAATATCACTTAGGAATCAATGTTCCATGTGTAGTCAATAACATTGGAATAACCAGTGTGAACAGATAGATATAGATAGATATACATAGATATATGTGCGACGGGGAAATAAACAACGGTATCTGAGTGCAGACAATGTAGGCCCAGGATTGTTATACTGCAAAGAATTTCAGGACGTTCAGTCCTTTAATTTTCTATTTTCTTCATTTCTCAATGAAAGTATATGTTGTTACCACTCATTTGAACCGTCTCGGCGAGACGGTTCAAATGAGTGGTCACAATATTATATACTTCTTTGCCGAAAAGAGTGTACTAGACTGCACTCAAAAAATGAATCGATGCAGATAATACATGTACTATCGTTTTGATAAGCAGACAATACATGATTATTATTTTGAATATTTTCAGTAAATTACATAAAATTATAAAGGAATTCATACAAACTCCAGAAAAAATTACAGTTATATTCAATGTTATTGAGAAAGAAGATAAAATGTAAAACAACAGCAGATGACAATGTTTGTTTCCCCACATACGAAAGGTTAATTTGGTTATCAACCGATCTTGTTTGAAAACAGCGAGTTGTACGTATTGTTATGCACAAACGAGAACAATGGGCGTGGTTGAGCAAGAACAATAGTACCAAGTATTTCACCGCGCAAGATTTGGCATGAACTTTTATTCGTGTACAAATATTTACTGCTTCAACCCAAGGACTAACAAACTTTCTATAACCAAAACAAAGCTTATAGTGAGATCAGTGTCGTACATTACCAAAATACAACGGAAAATAATGTGTGGAATATATACAGCGCTAATATCTTAGTTATACGTAATCGGTAAGCAGATGGTCAACTAATTGAATATTTATGATTACCATTAACTCTTTGCATGCTGGGAAATGTGTGGGCTATAAATAGTTCAAAAGTAGCAGACAACAATTCAGTATATTTTCTTTTATTTCTCCCTGTAAATATCATGAATATGTCTTGGAATTTCATTAGAATTGAGTCCTGAGGACTCAATTCTAATGAAATTTCAAGACATATTTACAGAGAGAAATAAAACATATACTCGTTTGGGGGATATTTTCAACGCTAGCATGCAAAGAGATAATACATGGTAAATAATGTGGAACATATAAAGCGTTCATATATCTATCCAATAAATAATTTATAAGTAGATGGACAACTAATTGAATATTTATGGTTATCAAGAAGAAATAAATGGAAAATAATGTGGGACATATAAACTGCTCATATATCTATCAAACCAATAATTGATATGTAGAAACTGATGGTATACCCAAAGTGTATGTTTCCCGTATTCTAACTGTTAACCCTTTCCCTGTTTTGCGATATTTCGACTCTTCCAAATCGAAAATATCTGAATAAAAGAACCAAATGCTGGGTCAAATGATGGTTAAATTATCTGATAGAGTAGAAAACATTGTGGGAAAAGGAGAAATTGCTTGTTACAAGCAATTTCTCCTTTTCCCACAATTTTTTCAAAAGACATCTTCTGCAGAGGCGTGAAAAGTCGTCTCTATCAGGGAAAGGGTTAAATGCACTGGGTTTCATATATGCACAAAAAGTGATGAAAAAGATTAACCTTTCGGAATACACCTTTACGGGTATGAAATTTATTAAATATTTTATTTTTATTTTTTTCTTTCTCAATTAAAGTATATGTTGTGACCACTCATTTGAACCGTCTCGATGAGACTGTTCAAATGGTGGTCGCGACATATACCTCTCAGAGCATAGAAGGAAAAAAATATTTACGATTTTCCGGAAATATAATTGAGTATCCTCAGCATGAAAAGGGTTAAAAGAATAAATCCATTCGAAATTGGAAACATTTTTGCAATTTCACCATCAAATAACAAGGATTATTTGTTTCTTTGAAGCAAAAAGAAATGATGAAACGGCATATTTTCTCATTAATGATTAGAAATCAGAACCAAAGCTTATAATTATGCTCCAATTAGCTTCTATTAGCTTCTATTAGCATCTGCCTTTCTTATCTATTTCAGGATGCTGGCATTACAAGAACCATTTAAAAGTGGAGACTGGAGAAATAGGGCTTATGGTATTTGTTGACCAATGTCGATCCCGATCACAGGTTGAAGTGACGGACCATCGTCTATAAATACATTAAATATACCAAAAAGCATTAATAAGTGAAAAAAAAAGAAACTAAAAAATAATTCTTTACATTAATTAACCCTTAGACCGCTACGCACAACAATTGATGCTTTTTGGTATATTTAATGCATTTATAGACGATGGTCTGTCACTTGTACCTGTGATCCCGATCTGCTGGCACAAGTCTGTAACCTGACGCATGTCTATACGGTTTGTTAACCATTTCAACATTAACCCTTTCACCCCTAAGTCACTGGTAGGGATTTTATATGTTAATTTTGCAACCAATCCAATCGTCACAAAATGATTTTCAGACTAGTCCATATATGAAAAGGGGGTGTTTTTGTTCTTAAAAATATGAAAATTACTTATCTAGTCTCAACCCCTTAAACCCGAAAACCCACTATAGCGGTTTATGCAAACAGTGCAGATCCAGTAGCCGATTTCATCAAAATTGCAAAGTACACTTATCTAGCAAAGTATACTTTGAGGGAGAAATTTTCAATTTTGGCTGTGATAATATAATAAATTCAGTATAATAATTCTGCATACTTTTAATCATCAAATATATGCAGTCGTTAGTTCTACATGAAATAATGCATTTCAGGAAAAATAAATGATTACTCCCTCAAAGTATACTTGCTCTTTGCAATGTTGGTGAAATAGGCTACAGATGAGCCTGCAAGTAATTTTAATATTTTTGAAAACAAAAACACCCCATTTTCATAAATGGACTAGTCTGTAAATCATTTTGTGACGATTACAGGTTGCAAAATTAACATATCAAAATCCATTCTAGTTACTCAGGGGTGAAAGGGTTAAAGATGGTGAATATTCGTTATATATACAGACATTCTTGAAATATAGAAATCAATATTCACTAACAACATTGTTTTCTCACATTCGATGTTTGTATGAGAGTTCAGAAGCAGAACAGTCTAGCACCAAGCGCATGTATGCTATGTGATAATGAACACATAATATAGGACTTTAGTAGGAAGTCAGATCAGCACGCACATGGAATCTCCGATATCTATTTCGGAAATATTTATCTGATGCATAAAGTGGATAGTTACAAAACATATGTGTCGAGGAAACACTTGTTAAAGAATTTGAAAAACAACTACATATGGTGTGAATAATTGTGAGCGTTTATAATGAAGGACAACAATGCCAAAATGCCGGACAACAATCGCCCACCACCATTTAAACTTGAAAGAGAGGTTACGCTTATGCCTAATGAATTTCGCGAGCGAATGTCATCTAGGCATGGCAACAAAAAGGCGTCTACGGTGAGGTCAGGAATGCGACGAAACCAGTCCAGGAATTCTAGTTCAACGTTACGAAGCACGCTATCAATCGAGAATGTGAAAGGATACCAACAGTCGCACAACAGTAACAATGACTTCAGTCGGCAGTACACGAGTTATGATAACTATGAGAGTGGAGACACATCGGGTAGCACGACTGCAGACCAGATGAGCACGATCATAGAAAGCTCGAACGTCGAGTATGACATGGACAGCACATACAACGTCGCACCATCACCGAACATGATGCATATACGAGACATACTAGCACCATTTAACGACTGGAACAAACAGGAGGTGATTAGTGAAAAGAAATACAAAGTGTTACCGTCGATAAGTAAACCAAGTACGAGCTCATCGAAACAGAAATCTGCAACGCAGAACTTCGGAAATTCCTCCGCGCAACTGACCGGTAGTTACAGCAATCAGTTAGACTACGGACGAGACAAAATGGAAATGGAGGCGGACTTTTTCGCCGACTACAGAATAAACACAAGCATCGTGAAGGAAACGCCGCGACAGAATCCTCTGCCGCCAATCAAACAGTCAGCAGACTCTCCAAGAACTCTGGGAGAATTGAGGCAGGTATATCGGAACATTACGTCGAGCTCCGGTTCACGACAGGCGAGCGGGAAGCCTATAGACAATAGACATTACAAGCGATTGTGATAAAAATCCAACTCTGTCGTAACTGTGATGGTGCATGGAGAAATGGGGCTTATGGCATTTGCGACCAGTATAGACCCAGGGTCTGTACAGTTCGCAATTAAGTCAGCGAAACATGTCATGATTCTAACAAATAGTATAACTCTTTACATGTTGCATATCAGGAGTTTGATTGATTGATCATAAATGCCATAATCCTGATTTCCCCAGTCACCGTTGTATACATGTATAAACTGACCATGTGACTTTAAAACTATCTGAGCATTGTACGAGTACTTGCACCGCATGCCAAAATCCAGCCATTGAAATTAGTCATGCAGGGCCCATGAACTTTTTGAACGCATTCTCCCAATTTCACACTCAAAATCATGAATTTTGATTGGTCGAGACTGAGCCGAGATGAGTGACGGCTAATGAAACCGATTGAGTACAAATTTGAATAAAGTGAAAGTGAATGGGTTTAACGTTCCAGTAACAGGTAAGGTTATATAGAGACGGGGCATCGGTTTCAAGTCTCATCTAAAAGACCCGTGGGATGGAAATATGAAAGTATTCTTTCACGCCTAGGGTGGGGATTGAACTCACAACCTCCGGTAGTCAAGTCCAATGCTGTACCCGTTTGACAACAACGCATCCCCCAAATTTGACGAAGATACTCATAAAGGTGTATAATCACTGGCTCACAGACAAGTGAATGGGTTTAACCCATTTCATGCTGAGGATACACCATTTTGTTTGTGGAAAATCCTAAATAATATATTTATATGAGCTCAGAAATATATGTCGTGACCACCATTTGAACCATCTCATCGAGACGGTTCAAATGAGTGGTCACAACATATATTTTCATTGAGAAATAACAAAAATAAAAATAAAATATTTTAAAAATTTCATACCCATAAAGGTGTATTCCGGATGTAATGGGTTAACGTCCCAGCAACAGCTAAGGTAGGTCATTTGAGGATGTGTCCGGAGAAATGGGGCTAATGTGTTTTCCATTTTTCCAATAAAAACATGGTGAAATGGAAATGATTCTAAAGTGCTGTCAAACCATGTTTTAATTGAGAAAGAATATATAAAATAACAACAGACAACAGTTTTCGTTTCCCGCATTCCAAGGGTTAACAAGTAATATAGACCGTTATCAGGCTACGGGATTGTGCTATTTGATTAGGAGCTACACTGATCACAAATCCCATTTCTCCAGTCACAGCCACATTTGGGGAAAGGACCTGGGTTTCAAGTCTCATATCCAAGACCAATTCACTGGCTGCAGTTTTGAATTGAGTTTTCAAGTTTCGAGAATATGCTCAGAATGTTATACAATCACAAGCCTTAGATAGTTCAATGAAATTCTGACCATAAGGTTATCAACCCTTTCATGTAAATATAATATTGTCATGTGTATATTTTATTTTTTCTCTCTCTTCTTTTTGGCATTATTTCCTCATGTTTTAGCCGAGGCCTGAAATAAACAGTCCAGAATAAACTAGGATTAGCTTTTGAAATTTTCATTTTATCTTTTTAGTGCTACCAGATAGATAGAGAATACCAGGCTAGTGTCTTTTGATATCAAGTTTATCAGGCAAGGCTAGAAAACGCGTAGGAATTCCGAGGCTTGCCGAGGAATTCTACCGTTTCCGAGCCGAGCCTCATAAACTTGATATCAAAAGACACTAGCCTGGTATTCTATTTATCAGGTAACGTTTTATGCTCGAAAATGACCACAGATGACTTGCTTACATTGCGTCCTTACACTGACGTCATTCGGTAACGTCACGCGACGTCAACCGACCAATGGAACGTCAGTTTTCACTTTGTTGTAACCCGGATGTTATCAGTCAGTACGTATTCGGTCAATACAGGGCAGGTTACCTGATAAACATTTGTACATGCCAATATGGCAAATATTTTGCTTGCCAACTTGATTCTAGAGATTATGATTTATGATTAAAGTGACCGAAATTGAGTTCTTTTTCCAGAACCATCTGAAATAGGTAGGCTCTGTAGCACATCACTAGCTAGTGTCGGTTTGCCGAAGCCACAGGACTTTTTTTTTAGGCATGATCCATAAATTTATTAATGCAAACTTTGCTTTAATCTCGACCAATCAGAATCTAAGATTTTGTTTAACCCTTACTACGCAGAAATAAATTTTGTCATCTGCTAGAATTGTTTTATTTTCAATATTTCTCGATAAAAACCTGTTTTGGCAGCGCATGAGAATCGTCTCCACTGGAGACGATTCTCATGTGCTGTCAAACCATGTTTTTTTGTTAAGAATTAAGGCGAAAATGAAAAACAACAGACGACCATTTTCATCTCCCGCGTAGTGAGGGTTAAAGAAAATATGTATATCTTTGAAGCATGGGAGTGCACGGGTGGAAGACTCGGACCTGTGACAAAAAAATCCCATTACCCCACCCACCTGATGTCATACTGTACGCTACGTTCTTAGAAACGTAGTGTACAGCACGATACAAGGTGGGTGGGGTAATGGTATTTTTTTAATGTCACAGGTCCGAGTCTGCACCTGTATGAGAGTGCTGGTCGATTAACATCTCAAATATGGTATGGTTACATTCAATTGTATATATGCAGGTAAGTGCCAATACAAGTAAAACCGATTTCTCACGTTGTCTTTCTTATGAAAATATAAAGGCAATATTTTACAGACATCATGTTGAAAGATTGGGGAAATTTGAACCTGAAATCACGCTGTCTGAATGGTTGATCATGAGCTGCTAATGTTCGGCAACTCAATCTAGATGTATTTAACCATTCAACTGCCAGGACCTGATCATATAGTGGCCACCGCTTGATAAAAGGTACCTTATGACAATTGCGACCAGTGTAGCCCCAGATCAGACTGCGCATTTGCGCAGTCTGATCTGGGGCTACACTGTTCACCATTCAAGACACTGTAAGTAGGCTGCAAAATGATTAGATTCTACGAGTGAATGTACAACAAGATCGAGACCTACAATTGTTGTAGATGCTGTAAGGTACTTTTTCTCAGGGCGTAGTATAGCAGCCCACACGTGTCTGTGACTGGAGAAAAGGGGCTTATCCGGTCATTTAAGGCCAGGCCAAGGGGTTCGATTCTGTATATAACCTGCTGCATTGGGGGAAAATCCCAAAATCAGA
The DNA here is from genome assembly GCA_029237695.1 of Conchocele bisecta. Taxonomy (NCBI): domain Eukaryota; kingdom Metazoa; phylum Mollusca; class Bivalvia; order Lucinida; family Thyasiridae; genus Conchocele; species Conchocele bisecta. The sequence continues at coordinate 7,956,632 of CM055277.1, forward strand.
ACGGAATATTTACATCGAAAAAATAAATATTTTCGGATCTAATTTACTTGGTTATATAAGCACCAGTGTTGACCTGACTGAATAGCAAACAATGCAGACCCTGATCAGACTGTGCAGATGCACAGGCTGATCTGGATCTACACTATTCGCAAAAACCATAAGCCCCTTTCCTCCAATCACAGCCATATATTACTGGAGAAAAGGGGCTTATGGCATTAGAGTCCAGTCTAGCTGATCTGCTAGAACACAGCTGATGACTGATACATATCCATATTGATTGCTACACAAGCATGATGGGTGTTTTAACTGTCTGAATGGCTAACAGTGCAGACTCTGATCAGACTGAAGATGTGCATGCTAATCAGAGTCTATGACTGGTCACAAAGGCCATAACAGGGTTCGCACTCTTTTGGGAAGACCAAATTCCATGACTTTTCTGTGACTTTTAAGGACCTGTTTTCGAAATTCAAGGACCCATATTTGCATTGTTGATGCTGATGAAATGGTGTTTTACGGCTTATCGACTCATAACAAGCCATTTCGAGAATGAATACACCTGTGTTGGGGAGAGAAGTAGTAATTCAGTATTGAACTTACAAAATCCTGATTTGGCTCGAAATCACGAAATTGCACTGAACTTTCCTCAACAACACCAATAATTGGACTGGAATCCAAATTCCAAGACTTTCAATGACCTTTTCAGAAAAAAGAGGCAAATTCCATGACTTTCCAGGCCTGGAATCCATTTTTCCAAATTCCATGACTTTCCAGGAATTTAAGGACCAGTGGGAACCCTGCCATAAGCCCAATTTCTACAATCGCGTGTAACGTAGTCCATTTAAATTTGTGATTTCCGTACATTAAATATTCATCTCACCTCCAATAAAAAAATCCAGTGCAAGTTTTATAGCATTGCTTTGATTGTTCTTTTGCTGTAAAATGTTCTTATCCTGTCTTTCAAAGCAGATAGCAATTGTTATTTGAAAGAGTTTTTCTGACAGAAAACATGTAATTAAACATAATTAACTGATTACAAATAATTAACTCAGTGAAGAGAACACCCATAAATGTCTGTGTACATTTTCCAACTCGATGTGTGCCTGAGAAACCTTGAGCTACAAACAATTTTATTTCTGTCATAAATAAGTAATAGTTATAGTTCACATATTGAATTTGAAAATTCAATATGTGAACTATAACTAACTTATTGCTTACCCTGCCCGATCGCGGACAATTGTCTATTACAATGGAGGGCTTCCCATAATCGTGTTTTCATCAACGATACTATTACGTGATTGGCGGTGTGACACTGAATCGATCGTACACATGGTGTGTGGCATAGGAAGTTACGTCAACAAGGCGGGGCCTGTGGTTCTAAATATAACTGCCGAGTTATTGAACATTTAATGATTAATTTAATACACATTGGCAAAAGCGTTGCTATATAAATTTTTACATAAAGTTACATCCTCACTGAACAACAACATGATGTCATAGGAAAGATGCATTCACTATAGACAAGGGGCCTGTTTCACTAAATTTCTTACAATAACTAGATTGGTCAGATAGCGAGGCTTACAGAAATCCAAATGTGTGGGCTTGTGACCTTGACTCTGGGCTTAGCGGGGGCGGCATGAACGTGAATTTGTCACAGGGTAGTAGAGGTCCATTGGAGCATTGCGTGTGTGAAATGTGAAGCAGATCAGAGCAAGGAAATAGAAGTTCTAACCGATTTCTCTGATGTTAAGTTTTGTAAAGAGACTAAGTATGTGACCTTGACCTTGGGATCAGCGGGGGCTGGACGGTTGTGGATTTGTCACAGCATGGTAGTAGAGCCTTACAGGAATGCATGTGTGAAATATTAAGCATTTTAGATGATGCTAAATTTTGTAAAGAGACTATGTATTTGACCTTGACCTTGGGATCAGCAGGGTTTGGACGGTCGTGGATTTGGCACAGCATGGTAGTAGAGCCTTAAAGGAATGCATGTGTGAAATATTAAGCATTTTAGATGAATGAAATAGAATTTATAACAATATTTCTCTGATGTTAAGTTTAGTCACGGAAGGACGGACAACCCGACTCCAGTATACGCCCCCACAACTCGTTGCGGGGGTTATGATGAAACACACTCCGAACCTCCTAACCCCAAACACTGATTTTATTTATTTGTGTTTAACGGCCTACCAACATCTTAACCGGGCCAATGGGTTTGATCCCATAAAAAACCTGTTGCATCGGGGGGAAAATGCCAAAATCAGAACGGAATATTTATAAATATATATTCAGCCCTGAAATTAAAATAACCTGACCTGGTGACAGGTCCATACCACACCAAAGTCACTTGGCCCCTTACTCTAAAAGTAATAGGATTAGGAATAATCGTATTATTCATACAAGCGTATAACCAGATTAACTCCTCACATGCAAGAATGCGAAAAACGTACCTGAGGGCCAAACCACGTCTCCGGTCGGGATTCTGGTAAGGATGAATCCTGGTCATTAAATTACCCATCGTATGCTCCCACCTGCCACCCACCCCCAAACACTGAACTACTGGTGACTTACCGTATAATGAAGTCCATGTCATTGTTAGCGACGGTGATCACAACCGGGGGAACATTGTCCACCGAGTCAATATGGTTCTCAGCCGTCGACCTGAAAATATACACAGAATACAATGATGTTGCCGAGGAATTTCTACCATTTCCAAGCGTTTGTAAGTCAGGTAACGTTATGTTAGGCAATGAGCAAATATGTGGATGTGACTGGAGAATTGGGGCTGACTGGTTTTGTGACCAGTGAAGCTACTGATCAAATAGCACACTCCAGTAGCCTATTTCAGCAACATTGCAAAGTATACTTTCCTAGCAAAGTATACTTTGAGGGAGAAATTTTCAATTTTAGGATAAATTTATTAATTTTTATAATACTGAATTTATTACATTATCACAGCCATTTTGGCTGTGATAATGTAATCAATTCAGTATAATAATTCTGCATAGTTTTAATCATCAAATATATGCAATCATTAGTTCTGTATGAAAAAATGCATTTCGGAAAAATCAATGATTACTCCCTCAAAGTATACTTTGCAATTTTAATGAACCTTGATAACAATCTACATCGCTTGTTAGAAGCATGACGGGTGTTTAATTAATTGAATGGTGAACAGTGCAGATCCTGATCAGACTGTGCGGATGCACAGGCTGATCTGGATGTACACTGGTCACAAAACCCTTAAACCCCATTTCTCCAGTCTCCAGTCACAGTGAGAAATGTTGCTTTCATTGAACAGAATACAGGTATGCTTATGTTTTACCACGATACAAACTTCAAGTGATGCCATTTGACCAATGATGAAAATGGTGGGAGAACATTTTTAATTCTGGATTCACCTCAAACATTTTTTCACCCCGATACATCGTTTTGTGATTGGTTGCCATGTATTAGTTCAATATGCAGTTACATACTAGACAAATTTAAGGGTGAAAGTTTACCTCAGATTGTTTAGAAAATCAGAAATTTAAACTAGACAATGTGTTCATCGAACACGGATGCCACACCTAATGCTTTAATAGTAAACAAGTCCAAAAGGAAAAGATAATCCAAGGCCCAGAGTCAAATAAAAAAAAGTTTATTCGCTGCGCCATCTGCACACCTCTAGGAAGCTACAATGCGAGTATCAAATCTCTAGGCATTATATCTTACAGGTTTTTTTACTATTTGTATCTGTTTAGTTACTAGGCAAAGTTGTGAAATTCTCAGTCCAAAAGAAGGGAGACAATCCAGGACCTGAGGCCTTATAGTATTTTTCCATATGCCTTGCGACTGAGACTTGAACTATGGGGTTTATGGCATTCATAGCTGTACACTGGTCACACAGGCTGTACACCCCATGTCCCCAATCACATTTGTCACAGTGACTGAAGAAATGGGGCTTATGTAGAGCTCCATATAAGGTGCATATTGGCGTATTTTACACACTTATTTTAGCAGAATATGCATTTATTATCAAAAGTGGGAGTACAAAATACTCACAGCAATGTGAAAATACGCATTGATTTTCAAACTATGTAGTGAAAATACTGTAATAATGTTGAAAATTGACTTAGTTGAGCTGCAAAAAGCAAACAGTGTTTGCTTTTTGCAGCTCAAATAAATGAATTTTTAAATTTGTTTTATTTGTTTATAATTTGTTCTCTATTTAATAACAAAGAAAGTCTTATAATAGATTTGTAAAATACACATTGAATTTGAAATCTGGGGGTATACTACTCTTCAGACACAAAACTTATCTGGAGCTCTGCTTATGAGATTTGTGACCAGTGTCGATCATTTTCAAAGAGCACACTCATGTAGTCTGATAACAATCAATATTGCTTGTTAGAAACATGGTGAGTGTCTCATTGGTGGAATGGCGAACAGTGCAGATCCTGATCGGACTGCGGATGCACAGGCTGATCTGGTATAAACATATTTTATTAAATAATAATTACATCATTTTCGGTATACACGCAGTGTAAAGAGGATTGGAACGAAAGATTGCTATCTTACAGAGTTCCTCTCCTCTCAGTACAGGCGGATCTGTAGCATATTTCACCAACATTGCAAAGTATACTTTTCTAGCAAAGTATACTTTGAGGGAGTAATCATTTATTTTTCCTGAAATGCATTATTTCATATAGAACTAACAACTGCATATATTTGTTGATTAAAAGTATGCAGAATTATTAAACTTAATGTATTACATTATCACAGCCAAAATGGCTATGATAATGTAATAAATTCAGTATAATAAAAATTAATAAATTTATCATAAAATTGAAAATTTCTCCCTCAAAGTATACTTTGCTAGATAAGTATACTTTGCAATGTTGGTGAAATAGGCTACTGGATCGACACTGGTCGCAAAACCCATAAGCCCCGTTTCTCCAGTCACAGCCACATTCAGACAATTTCCATCACAGCACACCACATACCTGAAGGCATTTTTCAGTAGCTCCATAAGAATATACTCCAATGGTGGCGATATATACGGGAACGATGCATTCGTATGACCCTGTATCTCGAATTGTGGAGCGAACCCGAAATCTGACGCACATTTTGTCCTGCAACAAAGGTACTTGTTGTAGCACGATAGACAATAAACCGAGCGGTCAATCAGACCTTCGTGTAGCAGGAGGGCGAATAAGCTTAGTGGTCTCTCCGACCTTTGAACGACACACAATGCTGGGTTTGAAAGCTGTGCCATATGGCACAGTAGATCAAAGACGTCAGTGTGATCACGGTGATTGAAGGATTCAATTTTAATGGGCGTTTTTGTTCCCGTTCAACAGCTATGTTATAAACAGACGGAATGGCACGACATATCTGTATGAGGAAAGATGGCAAATTCCGTACTGAAATGACAATGTCTTTCCCGCACTGAAAATGCACTATCCTGATTTGGTGTCGGGCGTGCTTTCCTCGCCAGTTCACTTGGTGACAGGTGTGAATCTTGGAAAGGATTGATTTGCCATTTAGGTTTGTATCCTCACCATTAATATGCATATACCATATTCATAAGTCAAAGATTTGGATGCCAGATGTCTCCATGACATTGTTTTAATCAATATTAGTGAAAATGCATGTAGGCAGTTCTCAAATTTATGGTTGTTTATTTAATTTGTAAGAAAAACAACCACTGATTAAAGGGAGAGAACTGGGAATTGCAAGTATAACAGGTACTACTGTGTTGTGTCCCTTGATATTAATTTCATTGTCTATCATAGGAAAATGTCAGTATCAATTGATATGTAACACAACACATATGTATGATTTTTTAAATGTATGTTGATGTATTGCCAAATCATGTCAGACCCTATGAATAGAACAAATATAGGGGAAATGTTTCATTCTTGTGGGATAACCTATCTGCTATATCTCAAATGCCAGATTTTGACACATAAACATTTTAACCCTTAGACCGCTACTCACAACAATTGTCATCTGCTGTTGCTTTTATATTTTGCCATATTTCTCAATAAAAACATGGTTTGATAGCACTTCAGAATCATTTCCAATAGAAATGATTCTGAAGTGCTGTCAAAGCATGTTGTAAATTTATTCTAAAGTGCTGGCAAAGCATGTTTTTTATGATAAAAATGGAAAATAGAAAATAAACAGCAGACGACAAAAAAAATAAGATAGCGGTGTAAGGGTTAATAAGGTCCAGGGTTCGCTAGAGTGGAGAATATTTAGCGATTTAGTGAGTACGAAACCTAAGGAATACCAAATATGAACAAGACTGATGCTAATACATTTGGAGGATACATTGTTGTTTCTGGAAAATACCAAATATGTTATATTTAGTTCTCAGAAGTCTATGGTGTGACCACTCATTTGAACAGCCTCGGCCAGGCGGTTTAAACGATGGGTCACAACATATATTTGTTGAGAAATAACAAAATCAGAACTAGAAAATGTGTTCATAGAACACGGATGACCCACATACCGCTTTGATAATAAATGAGGCAAAGTCCAAAAGGAGATAATCCATGGCCCGGGGGTCTAATCAAAAATCAAAACATAAACTTTACGCATCTACTCATCATAAGGGAGCTACATACCAAGTTTCAGGTGTGTATCTAGTACAGTTCAAAAGTTTTACGACTTACAAGGCAAAATTGCCAAATTCTTAGTCGACATGGGGGAGATAATCCATGACCCGGGTGTCAAATAAAAAATAAAAATAAACTTTGTGCATCTACTCATCATAAGGAAGCTACATACCAAGTTGCAGGGGTGTAGCTATTACGGTTTAAAAGTTTCACAACTAACAAGTCAAAATTGGAAAATTCTAAGTAGAAAAGGGGGAGATAATCCAGGACCCCGGAGTCGAATCAAAAATCAAAATAAACTTTCAGCATCTACTCGTCATAAGGAAGCTACATACCAAGTTCCAGGTATGTAGCTAGTACGGTTTAAATGTTTTAACACTTACAAGGTTGGTGACGGACAGACAACAGTAACACTAAATGCCCCCTCCACTATCGTGGTGGGGCATACAAACATGGATGCCCCCAACTAGTGCTGTAATAGTAAATGAGTATGTGTCAATGGGAGAAAACTCAGATCCAGACATATTTGTCGCATATGACACAGCTTCAGGTTACGCTGTAGTATATGTGTCAGTATCAAACTGTATAATCAATATATTCCAAGCTATATTCAACTTATGTTGCAGACAATGACCTAAATCAAAATGGTGAAAATTCTGTCTAAGGGAGATAAATACGATATAGAATCTAGAGTCAATTTTCTTGCATGTGGCACCCGCGACTTTTCCAAGTTTATATCCCCGATAAATTCAACAAAAAGGCCATTCATTCCTTATAATTCATCAAGAAATTATTTTAACTGCGCCTCACGGTTATGGAAAGTAGTTTGGCGTGGGAGTTTACTGGGATATAAATTTTGGACAGAGACAAATGTTAGGGAATTGTGTAAATATTTTTGTGCTGGAATTATTTGGTGTTACGGACACATGACAGGACAGGGTAAAACATAATGCCCCGCAATAAATTGGGGCATAAAAATGCGGTGTAATCAGACAATTCACAACAATAATCAGACTACTTATCAGAAGAATTATGAGAATAATAAACGTTACAGGGGTCGTGAACACATGATACTCTTACCTCACCATCTCGGCTACTCGGTCGATAAGAGTGCGGGGTGAAAAGTTGACCAGGATTATCCCTACGTGGTTTGGCTGTGGAAGACAACAGTTATCTAACACACGTCCAAACTACCGGCCACTCTCCCGCCTCTTTACGGAAGGCGAGAACATGTAACACGCAACACTACGTATCACTCATACAGTTGAACAGTTTATCAGAAATTTCAAAATGAAAAAAAAACTTGCAGATCAAATATGTCTCGTTAGAAGATGTGAATTTGACGAAAGAAAATTAAAACGTTTATATGAATCAGTTTGGCATGGTTTCATTTTCACTAAGTCACATTTGGAGAACGTATTTATGACGTTCAGGTGTGTTCGACCTCTGGTTCAGAGATTATTTATAATCTCTAACTCCAGTTCAGACTCCATCAATAAAACATTAATTACATACATGTACCTAGAACCAAAACAAAGAGTGTGTATGAAGTTCAACGAATGAAAAAGTTAAATAATTGGTGACAAATAACATGCACGTGTAATAAACACAGAAAACAGTTATTGTGTGTATTATGAAACCATGCCAATGACCTATTTTTGGCAAGTAATTTAACAGTAGAATCTGAGCCATTTATTGGCAACATTAAATAGTATAACATTGTATTGTATTGAGGTATTCAGTACAAAGCATATGTACGGAAGCCCATTAGGGCCACTTCACTTTTTTTTACCTTTTCTTGAATTTTCGAGATCTTTTCTTGAATTTTCAAGATGTTTTCTTGAATTTTCAAGATCTTTTCTTGAAAATTCAAGAAACGATCTGGAAAATTCAAGAAAAGATCTTGAAAATTCAAGAAAAGAACTTGAAATTAAAATTCAAGATCTTTTCTTGAAAATTCAAGAAACGATCTGGAAAATTCAAGAAAAGATCTTGAAAATTCAAGAAAAGAACTTGAAAATTCAAGAAAACATCTTGAATAAATGGAAATTAAAAAAAAGTGAAGTGGCCCTAATGGGCTTCCGTACATATGTCACACAGAAGTCATATTAAACAGATTAGTAGACCGGTTGGCATAAATTTGCCTGGTACTACCGTAATAACCCTAAATATTTGGACACACTTTGCTTTGGGAAACCTGTTTCCCAAAACAAATTGTATCCACATACATTGTTATTGTGATAAAACCGGTACTGTAGGGAAACCATGTGTGTAGGTGTTTTCACAAATAAATGCTGCCTGAATATTTAGGGTGATTACGGTATAGAGCGTCTTATTGAACGAACCTCAATACTACACAGATCTTATTATATGATCCAATGTTTCTAACAAAGTAAGTGTAAATCTTAATGTTGTTTTTTTTGTCAGTCAATAAATGTACATGTATTTATTTATACATGGGTTTACACACAACCATTGCTCCATATAGCATCATAACCCTTTCCCTGTTTTGCGATATTTTGACTCATCCAAATCCAAAACATCTGAATAAAAGAATCAAATGCTGGGTCAAATGATGGTTAAATTATCTGATAGAGTAGAAAACATTGTGGGAAAAGGACAAATTGCTTGTTACAAGCAATTTCTCCTTTTCCCACAATGTTTTCAAAAGACATCTTCTGCGTGAAAAATCGTCTCTATCAGGGAAAGGGTTAAAGGGGATTGAATAAATGCTGTTTTTATCTGAAGTAACCGAATATACCTGAAGTAACCTAATATACATGAAGTGCCGTTTTTGCCTTTATTTTTTCACTTTTGACCCCTAATCGTGGCCTCTGATTGGTCAGTCTCAACAGCAAATTTATGTTGGCATGGACTTTTAAAATCGAAATCGCTGTCAGTCCATCTGAATTTTGTCCATTTTTACAGTATATGCGACGTAACCAATGACATGGATATGTCCATTATGATTGCAATGCTTATTATGACAACTGTATTGTCAATATTGATGCTCATCATAAATAAATCGGAGATTTAATCCGATTCAATACCGAATCTACCTAACGTGGACACCGCCATATTGCTTTGAATGACGTTGCCAGATTTGTGACGTATGACGAGGGAATGACGTCAAAACATGACATCACGCACGTTCAAACAATTAAGTTTAGTGTGCGGTATAAATTAAATACATGATTAGTGCCGTCGAATATAAAATATATTCGGTTTCACTCCCAACAACTTTATAGGGGCTCGCTAAAGTTCGCCTCAATAAAGCTGTCTACTTTATATTCGACGGCACTAACCATGTATTTACTACATTCATAAAACTAAGCGATTTTAATTGTGGACAGTAATGCAGCATATTTTCTTTTCAGTCTTAGTTTTCAGAAATGTCAGTGAATAGGTCTGTGTGTCAACAAGAATATATGTGCCGATAGGTTTGCCAACTATTATTTACGTATGGCGCGTGCAAAAATGGAATACACAGCGAACAAGTACAAATAAATGTCACATCAGACAGCCTGGTTGTTCAAACAAATGTCAGTTTGTAGGTAATTCCATATTGATGACCATAAATCAATGTCAAAACAAGCGTTTCATCAGCATAACAATAAATGTATGTATTTATGGATCATATAAAAAGACAATGTAATGTTTTTCGGAGACAAATTTGACTTGCGATAGAAACATACCTAACAAAATGTAGATTTGGAAAATCAAAATTATGATATCATTTATGTAATATATGTAATTTGTTTTTAAATATATGGGTCGTCGGCTCACAAAAGGTACATCATGATTGAAACCAGCGTAGCACCAGATCGGACTGCCCCAACAAACATGAGAGACGATCATATCATGGCTGTGACTGGAGAAATGAGGTTTATCGCGATTGCAACCAATGTAGACCCAGATCAGACTGCACGTCCGTGCAGTCTGATCAGGGTCTACACTGTTTGCCATTAAATCAGTGAAACACTCGATGCATTTGTAACAAATGGTATAGACCCTTAGCAGGATACGGGAGCATGCTTATCAGGTCGCATGCTAGACTGGCGAGAAACACAATAAGCCCCATTTCTCCAGTCACAGGTCACAGACATATGGACTATGGGCAAAGATGATCTGGGTCGACACTCGTTTCAATAGGCAAATCGGCGAATAAAAGCGACCTTAGACATTTGTCACCAGTGTAGTTTGATTAGCATGTAACCTGTTCACTATTCGGACAGTCAAATTTTCTTACTGATTTCCGTACTGTCTTAAAGGGACATGGTGAAAACCTTGCTGTATGGGTTCCCCTGACATTCACTGTCATCTATAATTATGTCTGTTTATGATTGCAAAGCACTCCAACGTATCTTGGAGTGCTCATATGCTTATATGTATTACAGTGGATCATCTCTAAACAGGCCAGCCTGGGGATCTCCCTGGTTGTTCTGTGAGAGGTTCCACTGTAGCTCCTCAATTTGCTATTGACTTCTTTTGCCTTGAAATTTCTTTTCAAACTCTACTTTAGTAACCAAGAACCCACTCTTCCAACGTTTCGGCACAAGGCCTTATCAAGGAATTATAGTCTGTTTCACGAAAGCTGCCCAAATTTTACGGCTATATAGACAATTCAAAAACAATATTATTTTCGATAATATTAAATTAAAGGGAAAGTTAAGAATGAGCCTTCTTTTTATTTCGTGAAATTTGGTCAAATATTGATTTTATTGCGAAAACAAAACTTCCCCATGTTAAATCCCCATAGACATCTTCACCACGGAGTGAAGATGTCTATGGGGATTTAACATGGGGATTTTTTTTTTAATTTTAGAAATACTGGACCGATTTTTAAAATTTAACTTTTGTTTTCTTAGGCCTCTCCTTTTATATTTTTCGGTTTACAAAACCGCCGAGTGTATTTTTCTGAAACCCGAAAAAAAATAAAGTAGAAAGTTCGTGTTTTTTTTACAGTAATTATTTCCGGCGAACTAAAAAACGTACGGAAATAAATAAAAAAACACCGGGAATTACTGAAATTATCTCTACAAGTACAATAAATCATTATTTTCTGACCTGCGCATATCAAAACATAATGGTATGGCGATGTTGTGCTTTTAAACGCTGGTTTTAAAAACGACCATCATATTTTCTGTGTGTTCTCCATATTGTTTCCATTTCCCGATTCATTCGGATATCCCCGCATGTGAAACATTCAAATCTGGACCTAATCACGTGTTTAGTGGGCGGGGCGCGTGTAATCGAACAATACAACCTGTCCGTGACACAGGTGGAAGACTCGGACCTATGACACCAAAAAAATGTCAATTAAAAAAAAATCCCATTACCCCACCCACTTGGTCTCGTACATTACCATAAACAGAAGATGGTAATGTACGAGACCACAGGTGATGGGAACAACTAATCTGATAGTCTGTTGTTACTTGTATAAGATAATATCTATATATATACACCGTCATGTGATTTTTTTTCCCGTCACCTGTGTACGAGACCAAGTGGGTGGGGTAATGGGATTTTATTTTAATAGGCATTTTTTTGGTGTCATAGGTCCGAGTCTTCCACCTGTGGTCCGTGACGCTCAAAGGCGAGTGAGTGAGTGAATAGGGTTTAACGTCCGCTTTTCTGACATAGAGGTACAAGCCTCAGGGAGTCTACACGCAGACGGGTCAACGGGGTCGAGTCCCGTATCCACCTGTCCAAGGGGGGTAAATCCCAACTTCAGAACTCAATATTTACAATCAAAATATATATTCAGTCCTGAAATTAGAACCTGATCTGGTGCCAGGCCCTCGCCACACCAGCATCATTTATCCCATCCCCTAAAAGTAATAGGATTAGCGCTAATCTTACTTTTATATATGGGGCATAGCCCGACTCAACTCTCACATACAAGAAAGCCAAAAATGCACATGAGGGCCAAATCCGGTATAGTGGGTTCCGGAAAGTATGAACCCAATCGTTAAGCCAGTTTAGTCGCCTTTGACGACAAGCAATGGCTACTGCAGCACTATTCTCAGGATCAGTTGATCCCGCCCCGGTGCCTGCACGGGGCGCTCAAAGGCGAACAAAAATAGATCATTAATGCACTATGCACTATGCGCAAAGAGAGATGTTTCGCGCGGTATGTCAAAGCCGTGTTTACACAGCATTCCAAATATGGCCGCCGCTACCATATATGGAAACTAGAGTTGCGAATAAAGTCAAATATATAAACAAATAAACATATTTTGGGGCTGATTTTGCGAAATTGTTTATTTATATACATATATGTGTAGATTACTTTTGTCACTTTTATCGATGTTTATGGGGAAGTATATTTTGCTAACGTGAATAATGAATAGAGCATTGTAGCGGTAGATTACCGCTACGCATATTGTTAGCTACGACACACCTTGTGGGGTGCTGAGGGATTTCGGCACCAATCACATTACAGTTACAGTGTCAGGTTTGGACTAAAACGGTTTGGGCAATATACGTCGTAACTCCATAGCAGAGATAATTACTTATTCTGTTGGAAAACCAATAATATCGATTTTTAAACGCTAGCTATATTAAAAGGTAAACATACGTTTAGGGAGGTTGGTGGGGAATAAGTGTATGGGGTTACGAACTTACGTGATATAATGGCCACGGTTTGCAAGTAGTTGCCAGTTGGGGTGGGTGGGGTGGGTTGTATACTGTAAGTGTTGTGCATCTGTCTGAGTGTAAGTCTAAGCCCCCCCCCCCCCCTCCACCTCCGGGGGAATAGCAAGGCTTATAATAAACATCTTAAAGATATCGCCCTGTCTTAGAGTGTTGTCATTCCCCGGGAGTGTGCTACATGATCGGGAGAGACACTGGTTATTATAAATGCATTTGGACCCATCTACTAGTGTAATTATTTCATTCATTTAGTATAGTAGACTACCTAAGACACTTCTTAAACTCTCATACATGAATATGCAAATGTTAAGACACACAGTGTTGAAATGATCTCTTTGTTAGTCATCAATGTTTCCCTTGTATAAAACAACGGAGCTTGGTTTTCAGAGGATGGTCGTATTGAAATGGGCCCGTTTCAAGTTTTTGCAACATTTTTTTTTGTTTGTTCCCACCCGATGCAATTTTTCTATTTGAGAAAAAAAAAACTGAGAGCCTTTACTATTTTTTTTTTTTTTTCCGACCACCCAGACCATGTTTTATCTAAAAACTTTTGTAAATCAAAACATAAAAAAGAAATGGCCTTAGTTAGATCATATCCAAGCTATCTAGTCCGGTTTCGGAGTCAATTTCCAAATTTTTTCATTTTTTTACTCTTCCCACACTTCCTTACCACTTTTTCCCCCCATGTTAAATTCCCAGACAAATCAATTTTTCGTAATAAAATCAATATTTGACCGAATTTCACGAAATAAAAAGAAGGCTCATTCTTAAATTTTCCTTTAATTTAATATTATCGAAAATAATATTGTTTTTGAATTGCCTATATAGCCGTAAAATTTGGGCAGCTTTCGTGAAACAGACTATAGTGGGTTTTTGGTTAATGAAGTATTGTTCAACAAGTCACATAAATGTGGAAAGCTTGCTATTTTCAACTCCAAATTCAGTATTTGATGGTCATTTTGACCAGGGGTCGATTTCATCAACATTGCAAAGTATACTTTAGTAGCAAAGTATACTTTGACGGAGAAATTTTCAATTTTAATTTTTAATTTTTATTATACTGAATTTATTACATTATCACAGCCAATTTGGCTGTGATAATGTAATAAATTCAGTATAATAATTCTGCATACTTTTAATCATGAAATATATGCATTTGTTAGTTCTATATGAAATAATGCATTTCAGGAAAAATAAATGATTACTCCCTCAAAGTATACTTTGCTAGTAAAGTAGTATACTTTGTAATGTTGATGAAATAGGCTACAGGAAAAGTTGAGAGCTATTGAAAACAAAGTAAGGTCTACAATGGCACAAACACCATAAGGCGAGTTTTATCGGCCGTCTGCCTGAATGTCCTTATTGCCAGCCGACGGCCCCGTGTAGCCGGAGACCCACCTGCTCTTCACGAAGGGTCAGGTGGTGTTCACACAGCAGGCGAATTCCGAGTCGCGACGTCAACGTTCGGTCGAGGAACTTCCGGATCGTCTCTTCATCCTGTCAGATAGAGGCAGAGCTCCAGATAAGGGGCGTATTGACGTATCTTACGCACTTATTTTAGCAGAATACACATTGATTATCAAAAGTGGGAGTACAAAATACCCACAGCAATGCGAAAATACGCATTGATTTTCAAATTCAGTAGTGAAAATATAGTGAAAATACTGTCTTTATTTCATCTCGAAAGTATACGTTGGTACCACTCATTTGAACCGTCTCGACGAGACCGTCCAAATGAATGGTAACAAAATATACCTTCATGGAAAAATAAACAAATTAATGAGATTTTTTTTTACAAAAATTATCGTATCCTTAGACTGAATTGGGTTAAACATATTTACTGATTTCATAACGAAGCAATGTCAAATTTTTATAAAATCAGTCAACAAATTTAACAAATAGTTGATCTTACGTAGTGGTGATTTAATATGATCTTTATAGAACAAGATTAAAGATAAACAGTTTTAATGCTTTAATGTGGTATTATGTATTCACCTTGTACGGGCGGGCGGACGGTTGGCACAGCTTGTTAACGCAATAACTAGAGTGCTACTTCACGGATTGTAACCAAAGTTGGTGTACATGTTTATCACGGCAAGAAGAAAAAGCCTATTTATTTTCAAAATTTCCGACGACTTATCTCTCCATTGGCGGCCATTTTTATTTTTCACACTCTGTATCCTTGTCCATGCAATAACTCAAGTTCTACTTCAACACTTGTAACCAAATTCGGTATACATGTTTATCACGGCAAGACGAATAAACCTATTGATTTTCAAAAATTTCCGATAACTTATCTCCCCTAGGCGGCCATTTTTAATTTTCGCACTCTGTACATGTATCCTTGTCCATGTAATAACTCAAGTTCTACTTCACAGATCGTAACCAAATTCAGTATACGTATACATGTTTATCACGGCAAGATGAAGAAGCCTATTGATTTATTGATTTGATGACTTATCTCCCCTTGGCGGCTATTTTTAATTTTCTGACTCTGTATCCTTGTCCACGTAATACAGTCAAACCTGTCTTAAGCAGCCACCCAAGGGAAGTGACAAAACTGGCTGCTTAACAGAGGTGACCTCTTAATAGAGGGTTGTGTTTTCAGGTACATTTCAGGTAAATTTTGAAAATTGAAATGAAGATAAAGATAACATAGACATGTATGTTGACTTGATAATACAAATGTAATAAATAATATTAATGATTAATTTAGAGTGCCATATTGATTAAATATGTATGTTTTAATGCAATATAAATGTGTATCTTTATATTTATTTAATATATTTTTCAAAATTGAACCTGAACATGTAATGAGTGGATTATATCATTTAATGAAATAAAAATGTTCACATTTTACAGCCTACTGCAACTGTTGATCTGCAAGATTCATATTGTAGACAATTTATTGTACTAGATAATAGGGCATAATGTGGTATAATCGGAAATGGTGTGGGATAAGTTGTGCGATTTTATTAATTTTTTTTTTTTTTTTGTCGGGTATTGGTCAAGTCGAATTTGGATTCATTTCCAATTGTGTATGTAAATAATGCATAGGCGATGTCAGCAAAAGCAGTCAATAAGTGCGACATTCGGCTCATATTCGACATATGAGGCCATTTGCTTAAATTATATTTGAGCCGGTTACACTCGGTCCTGGGCAATACACACCAATTATATCAGCTATTCGTGTTTTGTAAATTTGGTAACTGGCAATGGGCTGTTCCTTTTTACAACATTTGTGTCGGTAACCTATAGAAATTACGAATCGACGGACAAGGGTGCAAGAACACGGATGCGATAGGCTGTTCTTTCAATAATGCGCCGACAATTCGGGCAACACAATTTGCACCTGTGAAACACCCTCTCAATATCGCATACGCGGCGACGTGTTATGTGTTTTAATTACCCGCATTGACTGCTGACATCATTGTTAATTCGCGCTTCGGTAACGACTGCCGCAGGGTACATTGAAATCGAGATTAGAGGTGACCGTTTAATGAAATTGGATCACTAGTTTGGGACGATAATTAATGACCGCTGGCCGCGTTAGACGAGTGACCGTTGAATGAAAGCGTTTTATATAGCAAAAATGCGCGGGAGGAATTTGAAGTGGCCGCTTAACGGCGGTGACCGCTGATTAAAGGTGACTGCCCGAGCAGGTTCGACTGTAACTCGAGTTCTACTTGACGGATCGTAACCAAATTCAATAAACATGTTAATCACGGCAAGAACCCTATTAATTTTCAGTGAGTTATCTCCCCTTACCTCGACAGGTGTCTATTCTGACCTTCGGCACTCTTGTTTAATACTGATTTCATGCTTCAAATCAGGCAGTTTTATTGGTTGGGACAGTGCTCAGTCTTGGCCAATCAAACTGTCTGATTTCAAATATGAACTTGGATGAATGCTCAGAATATTTTCATAAGCATGCACCTTTATCTGCATCAAATGCCTTATGGACAATTCAGACATCCAATGGATAATTCTTAGAGGAATAGCAGACGAAAGATTGATTGATTTGGTTTAACTTAACCCTTAGAATGCGGGAACCGAAAATATATGTTGATAATTCATATTTTGTCTTTTCTCTCAGTAAAAACATGGTTTGGCAGCATTTTAGAATCATTTCCATTGGAAATGATTCTAAAGTGCTGCCAAACCAAGTTTTTGATGAGAAAAATGGAAAAAATATTCAGCAGACGACACAAATGAATTCAGCATTGTAAGGGTTAATGTCTGTTTGGACAGATGGGCTCAGACGAAAGAGATTATACATTCAAATCTCATGCAATACTCCATTATTCAATACCGCCACCTTTTATGCAAGACCAGTAAGTTGTATGGTCCTGACGCCAGTTTTCGGGGTAGTCAGAGTTTTCGGGGAATTCACATATTTTGTAATTTATAGTCATGTGTGCAGCCACGATGTGCTTTACTTCAGGTGATTAAAATAAGCATGACCTAACCTGCATGAAGGCCTTTAAAATGCCACCAAATCCAGTGTTTGGACTAAATACTGGTAAGTTTTGCCATTCACAAACCTACCGTGATAATCTTCTCTTTTATATTGTTACAAGAAACGAGGCAAACCCACGAAGGCCAGGTTTTTTCCAAGCATGGACACTTGGATAACATAATTATACCCACTTTTTGTAGACTAGATGGCCATGGCCTGCATGTCGTGCCTTGGGGCGAGGCATGGACACTAAAAAAATAGATATAGTAGATGGAAAAACTTTAACGAAAAAACTTTAACCGGACACACGGACGTACGGACGGACGGACGTATGCCAAAATGCGGACGATATCGCGCTTTCCGCAAGCGGGTGCGATAATGATGATAAACACCCATGTGAAGTATCAAGGTAATGGGTGAAGCAGTTGCAGAGATATAGTACAGGAAAAAAGTTTAACAAATAAATTCAAAGTAATTTGACCTTGACATTGCGCACAGGGGCCGCACGGTTGGGGGTTAGAATGAAAATATGGACGATGATAAACACCCATGTGAAGTTTCAAGGTAATGGGCGAAGCAGTTGCAGAGATATAGTATAACGAAAAAGTTTTAACCAAAAAATTTAACCAGACGTACGTTAAAAAGTTAACGTTGAAAATGGCTAAGTCAATTACGTAGAAATAATAGGTGAAGGTAAAAAAATGGTCACATGTTGGATAGTTGTATGTGGTAGGCACCCCTTGGTTATGAAGCTGTGAAAGTTTGGTGGTCCTAGGTGGTACAGTACCAAAGAAATGGACTTAAACACGAAAACTTAACATTGAAAACGCGAAAACTTAACATTGAAAATGGCTAAGTCGACTGCGCGGAAAAAAATGGGTAAAGTTAAAAAAAAAGTAACATGTTGGATAGTGATATGTGGTGGGCACCCCTTGATTATGAAGCTGTGAAAGTTTGGTGGTCCTAGGTGGTACAGTACCAAAGAAATGGACTTAAACACGAAAACTTAACATTGAAAGCGCGAAAACTTAACATTGAAAATGGCTAAGTCGACTGCGCGGAAAAAATGGGTCAAGTTAAAAAATAAGTAAAAATGTTAGGATAGTTGATTATGTGGTGGGCACCCCACTTGATTATGAAGCTGTGAAAGTTGGTGGTGGTTCTAGGTGGTAACAGTAACCAAAGTAAATGGGACTTAAAACACGAAAAAACGTTAACATTGAAAGCTGGGCGAAAACTTTAAACATTGAAAATGGGCTAAGTCGATCCTGGCTGCGGAAAAAATTTGGGGTAACAAGTTAAAAAATAAGTAACATGTTGGATAGTGATATGTGGTGGGCACCCCTTGATTATAAAGCTGTGAAAGTTTGGTGGTCCTAGGTGGTACAGTAACAAAGAAATGGGACTCAAACACGAAAACTTAACATTGATTGTGGACGCCGCCCGCCGCCCGCCGCCGCCGCGCGCCCGCCCGGCTTTCGCCAATCCAATAGCCTGGATTTTTTTTCAAAAAACCTGGCTAAAAATGATAAACAATAGAAACTTTTCAAGTTTCCCTTTACCGTGTCTCATTCATGTGCGAGATGATCACCAGCCTATAAAAACTCAGGACGAATTAGCAAATTTATTGACAATTTCGGAACATACCCCGAAAACTCCAACAATAAGTCAAGATTCAAGATGGCTGACGCATGTGTTGCAAAACGCGCTAACATGAATATTAATCTAACAACAATCTTATTTTGAAGGCAAGAAACATTGAAAGAAATGTTTACCATTGGATTGAACTGACAATTTAGCTCATTAGTTAAGTTTTATAAAAAACGCTAGTTGATGAACTTGAAAACTAGACCCACCATCATATTTATATTTCTGATTAGTACATGTAGTATAATGGGCAAAAATTGGCGATTACTTTTGTCAATCATGTAGACAGTTGCTATGAACCATTTATTGGATCGATATCGGACTGCAGATCTATGATAAAGGTCATATTAGGCCGGGTTGTTAAACGTCTATAAATTGGACTCTCTTTTCAACTAGACATTATGTTTGTAAAACATGGAGATGCCCCCGTGGCATACTGGCCTCTAACTGGAGAAACTGACAAACTGTTTGACTTTTGTCGACGTACATGTACATGGATGTACGTACACGGACGTACGTACACGGATCGACGGACGGATGTACGGAACCTCAAGAGCAACGCAATATGCCCCCCCCCCTTGCTATCTCATAGGGGGCATAACAGCTACCATCCTGATACAATCAGTATTTCATATACTGCTGCATTGTAGTACAACACTGAAACTATCACATAGTTTCCAAGATTGAAACCAAAATATCCTAATCTGGTGCCAGGCACCATCACTATACTTACCAGATCACTGATCAGAACTTCAAAGTGTTTGCAAATGTTCGCATTATATAGATGCCAGAACTTTGGATTACTCAGGTCCAATAACCCATTTCAGTCTAAGGATACGATATAATTCTTGTCGAAAAAATCTCATTAATTTGTTTATTTCTCCATAAAGTATATGTTGTTACCACTCATTTGAACCGTCTCCCTGAGACGGTTCAAACGAGTGGTAACAACATATAATTTCGAGATGAAATAAAGAAAATATGGATTTTCTCTCTCAAAAAGTTCATATTATTATAATTGTATGCGTGTCTAATGGGTTAACACTCAACATAACCTTATCAACATAACCTATACCAGTTAGCCAGTGACTGAAATCAAACGTACGTTTATGTAGCGCCGGCACTCGGAGAAACCCTCAGCGAGCATTTCCACCACGGTTCCATGGTCATCCAGCAAGCCACATAACGTGCTGGAGAACTTCTGCTCTAACTCCAAGGTCTTGATCTACAAACAGACAGCAAGTTATTTATATGGGACTTTCAATGGTTGAATGATTGATTTATTTATTATTGATTGATTGATTGGTGTTAACAATTTTTATCTGAATACATGTGGTAACAAGTATACAGTTATTTCATGGTCATTCGGGGGAACAGTCAAAGCTATTGCCCCGGGGTGCTGCGGACGACCCAACACACTATTGCCCAGACGGCAGAAGGCCGAGGGCAATAGTGCCTCTGGTCGTCCACAGCACCGAGGGGCAATATGTTTTGACTGTTCCCCGATTGACCATGAAATAACTGTTTTATTACTCAACTTGTACTGTAGTATACTGTATGTGATACAATGAACGTGATTGTGTGGTGCGGTGCATCGACGGACAGATATCATAGAATTTGATGACGTAATTTTCGACAAAACATCATGAAATCATGGGGTGAAAATAGTTTTGACTATTCCAGTCACGCGGAACTATTGCCCAGGCATGTGAAACTAAGAAGTTGTGAACTATAAGTCCAGGGAAATAGTCATAAATATGTAAAATCAACTAAAATGGAGTTGGGTAATAATCAGAGCTCCAGTTAAGGTGCGCAACTTGGAGGTAAATTTCTTATTTCTCCATCAAAAATGGCAAGTTGGGAGTGCTTTAGAATCGTCTCAATGAGACGATTCTAAAGGACTCCCAACTTGCCATTTTTGATGAAGAAATAACAAAATTTCACCCCAAGTTGGTCAAATTATGCACCTTAACTGGAGCCCTGATAATAACACAATGCTTCTTCCGGAGAAGAATTCCTATACGCTTTTAGATAGAAAATCTGTTTTCTAATCTTACTTATCTTTTCTCTCACTAATATTACGAATGTATGCATGTACATGTTAAAATGAACCAAATAAAATATTGTTTAAATCAACAAATGCTTTATCAGGCATGGATCAGTATCAGGGTCTGGTCAATCTGTATTTGAAAACTACTTTCGCCGACATTCCATTGGTCGAATAACTAATGATATGAGGCCAGATATTGTGATGTTATACTCTGCAATACATTGTTTGAAGAAATATCAGTATTTAGAAGCCATTGACAGTTTCACATTTTGTAGCGACCATTAAACATAAAAACAATATAACAAATTACATTTGTATATTGAATAATTATGTGAATGTGTGATTGATCAGAATTTACGCTGGTCTGAAACATGAAAATGTCCTTTGTCTCGGTCGTAGTCCACCTACCCCACTGTGTACCCTAGATAACAATGTAAATGATCGCAAATGCCTGTCTTTCGCTTGAGCCACTTTTCCCAATACAGTTTAGTTACGCTACTGTCAGCAATTTACAGCTGAATGATGCCGTGTACGTGATCACATTCATGTACACAGAAAGCTCCAGGCAAGTACATTGTCGTCTAACCCATTACATTCAGCATAACCCAAAATATTGGGATATATTACCAGATCATACTAGGAAACATATATAAATATCTGGTAATTATCTAGCTAAGTATACTTTGGGGGAGTAATCATTTATATTTCCCGAAATGCATTATTTCATATAGAACTAACGACTGCATATATTTAACCCTTAGACCGCTATCTTAATATTTTTTTTGTCTGCTGTTTATTTTCTATTTTCCATTTTTATCATCAGAAACAAATTTTGACAGCACTTTAGAATAATTTACAACATGCTTCGACAGCACTTTAGAATCATTTCCATTGGAAAAGATTCTGAAGTGCTGTCAAACCATGTTTTATTGAGAAATAAGGCAAGATATAAAAGCAACAGCAGAAGACAATTGTTGTGAGTAGCGGTCTAAGGGTTAAGGAATAAATGTATTTACTGTGGACCACAGTAAACGCAAAGGCCCATTGTTTTATTACTTATATTTACACTCCATTTTCTGATAGATTCAAAAATGTCAATATGCACATATGGCATTCAAATTAAGACTACCGGGTAATCTTGTCTTGCGTCATTTTGTCGCAATTGCTGGAACAGCAACGTTGCCGGTCAATAGTGTGACGTTATTGACAACGATGATGAACGTCATGTATTTTAATGACGTCAAACAAACTTTAACGAATTAACGTCGCGCGACGTAACATGGGGCTAATGTAATATACTGGGATATGAACGCAATACGCTGAATGGGAGTTTCCATTATGAATGTACCTAAGCACAGTGTAAATATTGATGACTATAGTCTGTTTCACGAAACCTGCCCAAATTTTACGGCTATACAAAAAATGAAAAAAACAATATTTTTGTCGATAATATTAAATTAAAGCAAAATTTAAGAATGAGCCTTCTTTTTATTTCGTGAAATTTGGTCACATATTGGTTTTATTACGAAAAATTGATTTCTCTATGGGAATTTAACATGGGGAGAAAAGAGGTAGAGGACTTGTGGGACGAGTTAAAAAACTTTTTTTTTGGGAAATTGACTCCGAAACCTAGCTAGATAGCTTGGAAATGATCTAACTAAGAAAACAAAAGTTAAATTTTAAAAATCGGTCCAGTATTTCTGAAATTCTAAAAAATTTCCCCATGTTAAATCCCCATAGACATCTTCACGGAGTGAAGATGTCTATGGGGATTTAACATGGGGAAATTTTATTTTCGCAATAAAATCAATATTTGACCAAATTTCACGAAATAAAAAGAAGGCTCATTCTTAAATTTTCCTTTAATTTAATATTATCCAAAAAAATATGGTTTTTGAATTGTTTATATGGCCGTAAAATTTGGGCAGCTTTCGTGGAACAGACTATAGATGTATGCAGAATTATTTATACTGAATTTATTACATTATCACAGCCATTTTTTCAGGGATTTTTTCAAAGCGAAGTCGACTTGGCCCGACGGGAAATAAAAAGCGAAGTGAACAAAAAACAAGAGGGCCATGATGGCCCAAATTCGCTCACCTGACTCCATGAACACTAGAGGAGAATGTGACAGTGAGTTCATGTGTTTTAAAAAAATTGTGCTAATTTTAGATGGCGGTCATCTTGGATTAAGCGATGACTCATTTTACCAAATCTGAAAATGCTTCACCCAAGGATCTTAACTTCCTATGAAGTTTGGCCACAATCGGCCATGTGGTTCCCGAGAAAAAGAAGTTCAAAATCTTGAATAAATGGACCTTTTGGTGGCCATCATGGATGACATAACCATCCAATTTCGACAAAAAATGCACCAGAGTGATCGCCTCATTGATACCTTCAATTTGATATATGACATGACCATATTCAGTCAAAAATAAAATTTGACCCCAATTTGACCCCACGGGCCACGCCCATTTTTGACCCCGGGGTCACCATTTTAACAACTTTGAAAGAGCATTGTACATCGATCATTCCTACCAAGTTTTGTCGCGATGAGGCTGGCGGTTCTTGAGAAGAAGATTTTTGAAGAATTTGTGCTATTTTTAGACGGCGGCCATCTTGGATTATGTAACGACGTCATTTTAACAATTTTGTAGTCCCCCTACCTAAGGACCATGACCATGAAGTTTGGTGACTATAGGCCCAATGGTTACCGAGGAGAAGACGTTTGAAAATGTTCACGGACGACGGACGGACGGACGGACAGACGACGGACGGACGT
This sequence comes from Conchocele bisecta, assembly GCA_029237695.1. NCBI lineage: Eukaryota > Metazoa > Mollusca > Bivalvia > Lucinida > Thyasiridae > Conchocele > Conchocele bisecta. The sequence continues at coordinate 7,980,826 of CM055277.1, forward strand.
ACACATTGCGGTAACAATAGCTCACCTGAGCGAACTTCGCCCTCAAAATTGAACCCTGAAATTCAGTATAATGAAAATCAATAAATTTATCCTTAAATTGAAAATTTCTCCCTCAAACTGTACTTAGCAAGGTAAGTATACTTTTGGTGAAATAGGCTGAGCAGGCTGAGATCTGGGGCTAGGCTCGTGGCAAATGGTGGTCAGTTTTGCCATGTGGTGGCTAAACACAGTTACAGCAGCACACTACATTTTGTAACTGTCAGTCCAAAGCATCACTACTGACTCCAGGGAACTTGTTATGAAACTTGGTTGAAGTGGAATTCATATACACGTACTGGCTGTGAACTATTTCAGGCATGGGAGTGGAATACTATCCCCAATCCTGAAAATTTATTTGATCAGCGGATTGCGCTGCGATTTGGTAGGGGGGTCTGGGGGCATGGCCCCCCCCTCCCCCCCCCCGAAATTTTTTTCAATTCTAGATGCTCTGTGCTTCATTCTGAGGTATATTCAACATTAAATAGATCACATTTTCCCCTGAAAAAATATGCTATAATTAGGAAAAATTGGCAACATAATCCATTTCAATTTAAAGTTGTTTTTTTCTCCGAAAATTGTAATTTTTTATCGCCGTTCTCAACGGATTTACAAGATTCACAAAAGTGGTCCCTGGGACCTCAAATCCGGATTTCCGGATTAATCCGGAAATTTCCCATGCCTGCTATTTGCACCAAGTTGCTGTTATGGGAGAAATGGGCTTATGGTATTTATGACCAGGGCAGACAAGAAATCAGTAACATTGATGGAGGATGAACCCCACAAAATTGTTAACACAAACAAAAGTCATTTGACATTGAGCACAGGTGCCATATGGGCGAGCTATAGCATGAAAATATGTATTATAACAAATATTAAGCATATGACGTTTCAAACCAATCCGACTTACTGTAACAGAAACAGCAGGTAGCCGAAAGCTTTAGTAGCGTAAACCTTGGACAGACAGACAGACAGACAGTTGTTAGACAGAAATCTTTTTATGGGTGCATAAATATTAGCAGATAACAATATCTGCTTCTCAAACTGAGTGTTAAGCAATTAAATGCGGAATACACCTTTACGGGTATGAAATTCATTAAATATTTTATTTTTGTTATTTCTTAATGAAAGTATATGTTGTGACCACTCACTCATTTGAACACCATTCATTCAATGAGGCAAAATAAAGAACACTATAAAACATACTTGATTGACTGACTGCTCGATTCATTCGGCGTGTCCTTGGGCAAGACACTTCGTGCTAGCCTAGTCCTATCGGACAGTCGGTCTCGACATGCAACGTCATCGAGCCAATGCCATCGTTGAATCAAAGCATTTACATTTTTGACTGCTCGTTTGGTTGGTGGTTGGAAAAGCACATGTATATGGGTGTAGGGTATGGTGGGAGGCACAGAGAATTGTATATTTAACCCTTTCAACACCAAGTAACTTAATGGGCTGTTCCATGCCACTGTTTCATGCTATTTCATTGGTCCATTCAAATTTTCAGGCTATTCCATTCTTCAGAAAGGGTAATTTTTTCAAATTTGATAACTATTAACAAACAGTGGAGATCCTGATGAGACGGCTCGTTACGAGCCGGCTCATCTGGATCTGCACTGTTTGCAAACATTGTCTCTATAGAGGTCTGTGGTTTTGAAAGGGTTAACATTGAAATTACCATAAAAACTTTCAGCACTGAAATATGGTATCCTAATCAGTGTCAGGCACCCTTTCTACACTTGGCCCCAAGTGTGAATCCCATTAAGATTCACCAATAAGATATGAATGGATTCAAGTGAAAGTTGTTCAATAGGTGAGTATTAGACTAACATGCCATGTCTCTATATATTATGTTTATCTTCTATTTTTCATTATCTGACTTTTATCATTTATTATTTACTTTGCTATATACATGTAGGTATCGTAGTAAAGCCATCGTGCTATGTCTAGGTGAGTATTAACTATTAAACCCATTACATTCAATACACCTTTATGGGATAAAATATTTCCTTTTTATTTTTCTTATTTCTCAATGAAAGTATATGTTGTGACCACTCATTTGAACCGTCTCAACGCGACGATTCAAATGGTGGTCACGACATATACTTCTAAGCACATATAAAGAAACTATTTATGATTGTTTCCAAAAAACAAAATGACCTATACATTCTTATAAATGGGCTAATCTGAAAATGATTTTTTGACAATTGGATTAATTGGTATGAAAATTAACATTTCACAGTCATTTCCAGTTATTTATGGTTGAATGGGTTACTACTACTAAATTATCACACAGAGTCTGTTTTCCCAGCCAGCCACACTTATGTGCGTGCACTCAACAGATTTGTGTGTCCTTGTAATTTCTCGTCAGTTAACACAGTTTCACTGCCACGAGTATTGGTGCACGTATTGCACTCCATGACTGCATATTAGCGGTTGTTGTTGCATCACCTGTCTCCGTCATTGTTATAGTATGTTACAAGACAGGAGAAGTCAGTAAGTAAGTGAATGAGGTTTAACGTCCCACCAACAGCTAGGGTCATATAGAGACGGGACCACAGTTTAAAGTCTCATCCGACAGACCAGTGGGATGGAAATACTATGAAAGTATTTTTGATGCCTAAGCAAGGCGTATGATCACGTGGTACTAACAACAACAACAACAAGTACTGAAACTTCCAGAATCCATCTGATTCAAAGTACATATTCTTTTATAGTGTCCTTATTACGGGACGGATTTTGATGAAATATGGCGCATCAAACGCGTCTATTTAAGCTGCATTTGCTGGTCTCTGTATATTCGCCTAAACTTTTGTTGTTTTTGTGAAGAATCGATTTCCGTGTCTCTGACACGGAAATCGATTCTTCGTAAAAACGACATATATCTGTGCCAAACTCCATGGACCACCAAATGCAGCTCATGAAAACACGTTTGCTGCGCCATATTTCATCAAAATCCGTTTCATATTAAGAAAAATATCAAATAATACTTTCAAGATTTCAACACTTTCAGCCACTGTTGTTGTTGTTGTTATAACCACGTGATAATGCACCTTGCTAAGGCGAGGTTTAAACGTCCGGATTGGAAGTCAGGTGTTTTAACCCCTAGGCCACAATCCATCCCTACGACAGGAGAAAAAGTAAATTTTGATTTGATTTAATGGTGTTTAAAGTTACATGCCACTCTGTAGGTTATAATAGGAGACAGATAGTTTTGTATATTTTGTAGATATGACATTTTCTGTCAAAATAAACATTCATTCACCATTACCCCCACGTATTGATTGGCATTATTATACATTTTATATCAGACATAAATTTCCACAATGATATCAAGGGCGATAACCCTGTTTCCTTAAAATGTTAACGGACATTACTATGTGTTCTCTGTATTATTTTTTTTTGATGTGCAATGATCATACTTTATAATCCGTCAAAAATATTATTTTTTCAAGTGACGCATGTAATTAGTATAAATAATTAAAAAATGTCATGCCTCATTTGCATATGAAAATATAGTCACATACCCCCTCGAGTCACTATCAGTAAAGTAAATATTACAAAAAGAATATATCTGTATATTCATAAGTTTTAGAAATGGTGAAATAGTGACACAATTATACACCTATTTAATTCCTATAAAGAAGATGTTTTGTTTGTTTGCTTGTTTGTTTGTTGGGGTTTAACGGCCTATCAACAGCTAAGGTCATTTAAGGCCGGGTCAATGGGTTTAGTACTAAATCCCATATATTACATGTACAAATCAGAACTGAATATTTACAATAACAAAACTATATATTCAGCCTTGAAATCAGAATAATCCTGATCTGATGCCAGGTCCTCGCCACACCAGAATCACTTCGCCCCTCCCAAAAGCAGTAGGATCAGTAATAATCTTACTACTTTTATAATGGGCAATATATATAACCCAATCCAACTCCCAGGTAACAAAAGAGCCAAAGATAAAAACGTACCGGAGGGCCAAACCAGGCAAATAGTGATTCCTATAAGGAGGGGAGGAACCACTACCGTTAATGTACGCCGTCGCGTTTGCCCGACCACCACCCACATGTAGAAGATACCTTTAACGACCTGTCAACAGCGATGGCTGGGTTAACGGGGTTGAATCCCGAATTTCACCTGTTTTTGGAAAATCCCAAAATCAGAATAGTTGCAGAAAAACTATAAATTCACCCCTGAAATTAGAATAATCAGACCTGGCGCCAGGTCCTCACCACACCAGTCACGTAGACCCACTCCCTAAAAGTAATATGATTAGTACTAATCTTACTACTTATATAATGGGTGTAACCGCATTCGACTCAAATAACAAGGAAGCCAAAAATGTATCTGAGGGTCAAACCAGCGATATCGTGATTCCGGTAAGGATGAAACCCATCGTTAAATTACCCTTCAAATTCTCCCAACAAACCGCCCATAGAAGTGAATGGGTTTAACTCTTTGCATGCTAGCGGCGAAAATATCCGCCAAACGAATTAGGAGTATATGTTTTATTTCTCTCTGTAAATATGTCTTGAAATTTCATTAGAATTGTGTCCTCCGGACACAATTCTAATGAAATTCCAAGACATATTCATGACATTTATAAGGAGAAATAAAAGAAAATATAATGAATTGTTATCTGCTATTTTTGAACTATTTATAGCCCACAAATTTCCCAGCATGCAAAGAGTTAATGTCATATAGAGACGAGACCTCGGTTTTAAGTCTCATCTGAAAGACAAGTGGGATGGAGTATTCTTTCATGCATAGGGATAGAACCTAAAACTTCTGGTATGGAAGTCCAATCGATGAATTTACCATTGAAATACAATCTGCCAGCAAAATGGCTAGCTTAAAGGTACATACCCACTCAGGAGGCACAAAATGTTCTTTATAGGAATTAAATAAGTGAATAATTGTGTCACTATTACACCAGTTCTAAAACTTACGAGTGCCCGCTATACATATATAATCATTTAGTAATATTTACTTGCGGTGGTATCAGGCTATTTTCATATGCAAATGAGGCACGATATTTTTTAAATTATTTATAATAATTAAATGGTAAATGAATGATTATTTTGCCAGAAAAAGTCTCAGATGATGTGTCTGATATAAAGAACATTTTGTGCCTACTGAGTGGGCATGTACCTTTAACCCTGTATGTAAATGTAGTAAATACATATTTATGTATGAAAACATTACATCACCTAACTGAGTAACAGAGCGAGTTGATGGATGGACATATGGTAATGCACAGCTGGCGTAGGACTGTGACGTAAATGTATACATGCAAATCAACAGCTTTATATCGTTTGGCCTTGCTATTACATTTCAAGTATATTCCAATTTAACAGATGAAACCATTTTGTTTTTCTCCATGAATAATTTTCAAATGAATGTTACAACAAAATTGAAGGGGCCGTGGAAGAAGGGGGCTAAGTCCCTTATGGGACTTAGCCCCCTTCTTCCACCGACCCCTTCAATAATTGAGAAACAGCTATATGTAGCATACACTTATCCAGTTTGTTTGGATGTAAAATACTCGGCAAGCCTCGTAATTCCTACTCCTTAGCCTCACCTGATAAACTTGATGTGATGATACACTATAGTACATGTAGGTCAGCATTCGCAAACTTACCGGTGGTAGATCATACAGGATCTGGAATGCACGTTGGTACATCTCATGCTGAAACAGACAACAGGTATCGTTAACAAATGTATATCGTTGTGAGTACATAGTCTGGTCTCATGCTCGAAATAATGATTGATTAGTCCAGTTGTCACAGGTCGAGGAAAATGCGCACCCAGGACTCGAACCTGGGACCTCAGATTTACCATCGATTGGCTCCTTTTAGACTCCCAGAAAGAATGGATTTGTCATTGAGATGAGAATCCCAGTTAGGATGGATTCATTGTTGAGGTGTGATATCGAATCCCTAGAAGGATGGAAGGATGGATTCATAACGGAGATGTGAATCCCATTAAGGTTGGTTAACTCTTAAAATAAGATTACCCAGAAGATAAGTCGTGGCTGTGACTGGAGAAATGGTACTTATAGGATGTGTGTTTGTTTGTTTGTTTGTTTATTGGTGTTTAACGGCCTATCAACAGCTATGGTCATGTAAGGCCGGGCAAACGGGTTCGATCCCGTTTTAACCTGCTGCATTGGGGGGAAAATTGCAAAATCAGAACAGAATATTTACATCAAGAAACAATATATTCAGCCCTGAAATTAGAATAACCTGACCTGGTGGCAGGTCCATACCACACCAGTCACTTGGCCCCTTCCCCTAAAATAGGATTACGAATAATCGTAATACTCACATAAGGGGTATAACCAGATTCAACTGTCACATACCAAATGCCAAAGATGTATGTGAGGGCCAAACCAGGTCTCCAGTCGGAATTCCGGTAAGGATGAACCCCAATCGTTAAATTACCCATCGCTTGCACCCACCTTCCACCCACTTATAGGATGTGTGACCTGTGTAGATCCCGTTCAAACAGTACACCATTGTAGCCCGACAATGATCTTTTTCTCGTAAGATCATGACAGCAGTTTTCTTGATGGAACTGCGAAAAGTGCAGATCCTAATCAGACTGTGCGGATGCACAGGCTGATCTGGATCTACACTGGTTGCAAAAGTCCAGTCACATATGAAGGTACAATGCAGCATTAATATTAACTTTTTGCATGCTAGCGGCGAAAATATCCACCAAACGAATTAGGAGTGTATGTTTTATTTCTCACTGTAAATATGTCTTGAAATTTCATTAGAATTGAGTCCTCAGGACTCAATTCTAATGAAATTCCAAGACATATTCATGATATTTACGGGGAGAAATACAAGAAAATATTATTAATTTTTGTTAGTTTTGAACTATTTATAGCCCACAAGTTTCCCAGCATGCAAATAGCTAATATAGATACAATTGGAATAGCGGAAATTAAATCAGAACAAGTGGCAAATTTGACTGGAGGCCTGTTACAATATTGTTAACTTCAAATTTTCAGCAAGATCTCTCGATTTATCACAGGCTTATTAAATAAGCCAAATAGCATGCAAAGAGTTGAAATTGTCTGCTGTAAAGGAGATTCTATATAGACTGTAATCTCTTGTGCACGCCTAATTAAATTTGTACACAAAAACACATTCAAGGATACCATATGTTTGTCTACATGTTTACAAAACAGATAGTGGAGATTAGTGGGAAATATAGTCCAGAGTTAATAAAGAATGATTATCATGAATGTCTGTGATGTAACACGAGTCAACCAGACTTATTGAGTTAGGTGACCAGTGCAGACCACGATCCGACTTCACATATGTGCAGTCTGATCAAGGTCTACACGACTAACTAACGTTCAATCAGCGAAACAGTCCAGGTGCAATTAAAGGTACATGCCCACTCAGTAGGCACAAAATGTTCTTTATAGGAATTAAAGTGCACTCTATACAGATATAATCATTTAGAAATATTTATTTTACTGATAGCAACTTAGGTGGTATCAGGCTATTTCCATATGCAAATGAGACATGATAATTATTTATACTAATTAAATGCGTCACCTGAAACAATTATATTTGCGACAGATTATATAGTATGATCATTGGACATTAAAAAATAGATACAGAGAATAAATAGAGGATATTCCGTCGTACATTTTGAATAGCGGGAAATAATACACGAGTGTGCGTCGGCTTCCGCGTAAGCAATGAGTGAGTGTAGCGAACAAGTTGCTTGCACGGACGCCGACGGACACGAGTGTATTATTTCCGCTATTCAAACATGTACGATGGAATATCCTATTTATTACACTTCCACGGCGGATACGGTACATATGCACATTTAGTCTATTTTTGAGATTATAATCAATGAATTATGATGTGCGCATGAATAGTTATACAATGACGTGTCATGTAAACTTTTTGAAATCCAAATTACGCAGCTGTTTCTATGAACAGTTTTATTTGAGTGCATGTTTGGAATGTGTTCAATCACATTCTATATTAGTCGAGACCCTTTCCAAATTTTCAAAGTTACTTTATTTTGACTATAATACAAATTAAACATTTTGCATGGTAGCTCGTGGTTTCCAAGAAAACAGGCGCACAATAATGGGTGTTCTCTTCACGGTGTATTATTTGTAAGGAGTTGATTACGGGTTTTCTCTCACAGCGAAACCTGTGCAAATAATTTGCAAGAGTGTAATAAATAATAATGTCCGTTAACATTTTAAGGAAACACGGTTATTGCCCCTGATATCAGTGTGGAAATTACGTCTTGATATAAAATGTATAATAACGCCAATAAATACATGGGGTAATGGTGAATGATGTTTTATTTTGCCAGAAAATGTCTCGGATGATGTCTCTGATATAAAGAACATTCTGTGCCTACTGAGTGGGCGTGTACCTTTAAAACATGTCACATGTCGGTCTGTATCCTGGATAAATTTGACTTATTATACTGAATTTATTACATTATCACAGCCATTTTGGCTGTGATAATGTAATAAATTCAGTATAATAAAAATTAATAAATTTATCCTTAAATTGAAAATTTCTCCCTCAAAGTATACTTTGCTAGAAAAGTATACTTTGCAATGTTGGTGAAATAGGCTGCTGGTCTAATAAGAAGTGTGCTAGCTGATCAGCAAAAGATCTGCGGACAGTTTCACTAAACTGTGCATGACTAAAATGTTTGTAAGTGCAAAATTATGATAGTCTGTAAATTTCACATAAACAATGTGTTCTTGTAAATAAAAGGTCGCAAGTGCAAACTTAAGATTGAATGTAAATTTCACATTAACAATGTTTTCTTGTAAACAAATATTGGATTTACATTTATTGAGCATAGGCTGCATATAATGCAGCCTATGCTCAATAAATGTAAATTCATCAATCAAATTTCCAGACGATCCTAAATTTGCACTTACGAACATTTTAGTCGTACAAAGTTCAGTGAAATGGGTCCCTAGCTAAGCAAAAGTAAGCCACCTTTCAACATGACTGTAAACATCTACCAGTAGTTATCCTTCTGACATCCAGGTGACACCATTTTGCAGGTCTATTTCGGTCAGTAGGTCAACAACAGCATATGGCAGTAAGATAAGATTGACAAACAATGAAAACACCAGCTACATTCCATCAACATGGCCTTCAGTGAAACTGGAGAAACAAAAAAAAATCTATGAAGCAATGTGTAAGAAAAACCATTTGAAAACCAACAACTTGGCTGGGTTATAAATGAATACAATGTTTGAGAGAAAATATTTGCTAGCTAGCAATCTAGAAACATCAAAAGTCTCTAGGCTATATGTGGCTGTGATTGGAGAAATGGGGCTTATGGGTTTGCGACCAGTGTAGATCAAGCTAAACATGTGCATCCACACAGACTGATCAGTTTGTTTGTTTGTTGAGGTTTAACGGCCTATCAACAGCTAAGGTCATTTAAGGTCCTGTATTACCTGTACAAGTACATGTTCAATCAAGTACATGTACAAATGGGGGGGAATCCCAAAATCAGAACTTAATATTTACAATAAAAAAAATATATATTCAGCCCAGAAATCAGAATAATCCTGATCTGATGCCAGGTCCTCGCCACACCACAATCACTTGGCTCCTTCTCGAGGCAAATCGTGATTCCTATAAAGAGGAACCCCTACAGTTAATTTACGCCGTTGTGTTCGCCAGATCAACAATCTGCACTATTCGCCATTCCATCAATGAAACACCCATCATGCTTCTAAGAAGCAATATAGATCATCATCAGGCTACAGGAGTGTGCTATGGGTTTTGCGACCAGCGTAGATCCAGATCAGCCTGTGCATCCGCACAGTCTGATCAAGATCTGCACTGTTTGCCATTCCGTCAATGAAACACCTGTCGTGTTTCTAACAAGCAAGCATTATACAGGTGATTATCAGGTTGCAGGAGTGTACTATTTGATTGAACACACGACCTCCGGCATTGGAAGTCCAATGCTTTGTCACTAGACTGTCAGCCCGTGCCACAATTGAGTTTCAGAGAAATACCAGTATGACAGAAATACTACCGGTATGACAATATATTGGCAAGCCTAGGGAGGGGATTGAACCCATTACATTCGGAATACATCTTTACGGGTATAAAATATTTTAAATAATTTTTCTATTTTCTTCTTTCTCAATGAAAGTATATGTTGTGACCACCATTTGAATAGTCTCAACGACACGATTCAAATGGTGGTCACGACATATATTTCTAAGCACATATAAAGAAAATATTTAGAATTTTTCATAAACAAAATTACATATCCTCATCATGAAATGGGCTAAACCACCATCCTCTGGCATTGGAAGGTCAATGCTTCACCATTAGAGTATCAACCAATCCCATCGGTTTCAAGTCTCATCTGAAATACTAGTGGGATGGTGACACTATGTAAGAATGAAGATTGAACCCAGGACCTCCAGTTGTAAAGCCAAGCATCCTACACTAGGCCATCAACCGATCCCAACACAAACGTGTAAGTGAATGGGTTTTACATCCTAGCAACAGCTAAGGTCATATAGAGATGGGACCACAGTTTAAAGTCTCATCCTACAGACCAGTGGGATGGAAATACTTTCATACATACTTCATATGTAAGTGTTTTTCACGCCTAGGGTGAGGATTGAACTTACAACCTCCGGTATTGAAGTCCAATGCCATATATATCCCCTAGCCCACGGCCCATCAACCAATCCCTAGTGTGTTTGTTGCTCGATTTAAATGTCCCAATTGGCTCTTAGGCCTTAAATACCTGCGGATCCAAAAAAATCTAAAAAAAAAATCGAAAATTAAAAAAATAAATGTAATTTTTTATCGCCAACTGTTCATTTGTATAGCCAATTGCGAAAGTGGCGATCGCCACCAGAATCCCTGCTGGGTAGAACCAGCTGGTAGAGTGGGAAATACAATCATATTTCATAAACTCCAGTGCCGAGGATCGAACCCGGCCATAACCTCTAGACTATAATTCCACTCTCTACCAATCCCTAGGCTATGCAATACATGGACATGTGGTTGAAAGGCGATATGTTTTACACCAAACTTGGTTACCCACATAATGGAGACCTTGTATGAAATAATTTCAAGATCCTGGTTAATATCCCGGTCAATACCCTTGAACCATTGTCTACCATTATGTATTGTGGACGACGGTCTATTGTTGGGACATTTTTATTTACCTTACATGTATTGTCAGTGTTTAACCCTTTAACCTCTTGAATAACCGACATTTACTGTTCCAGTCTATTTTTAGACAATTCCATACTGTATACATCAGAGAAAGGTTGTTATTTTTCTAAAACTCTTGAACAGTACCGACATACATTGCAGATCCTGATGAAACGGCTCGTTACGAGCCGTTTCATCTGGATCTACAATGTATGCAAATATTGGATGTATGGTCCCTGAACTGATGTTTATGTACACCAATCTATCAGGTTTCATTGGGACAAAAACAGCTGTGCCAATTACACACATTATTTATCATACTAGCAGTTGAACTTACCAACCAAATTTTCTCCAGAATATACACATATTATGCTTGAAAAAACTATACCAGACCACGATCGGACAAAACATGACATACTGGAATTAATTTGCAACCAGTATAGAACTAGACCTGGTTGTACAGTTATGTCAGTTTATCAAAATTATGTAAATATACATGTAACTTTCATAATAAAAATTTAATCAAACAAGAAAATGTGTTTGTGTGTTTCACGGATGCCCCACCTAACGCTTTGATATTAGAAGGCAAACTTGCACAAAAAGGACAGATAACCCATAACCTACATGTAGGGGTCCGATCAAACATCAAAATGCACTTTGTGCATCTACACATCATAAGGAAGCTACATGTGCATACCCAGTATCCAGCCTCTGCCTATTATGGTTTACAAGGCAAAGTCCAAAATGGGGAGATAACCAATGAGTCGGGGTGAGATAAAAAATTAAAATGCATGTTGCACATGTATATACACCATAAGGAAGCCACACACACAAAGTTTCAAGTCTCTACATATTACAACTTAAAAAGTGTTACGAGTCACAATGTTTGTGACGAACAAACAGGACGGGATGGACAAAAGTTAAGGACAACACTAAATGCCCCCTCCACTATCGTGGTGGTGCTGACGCACCAAACAGTATGTACAAGTTATTGTTCACATATTGGATTTTTAGGGAATTAAATGCGAGGGAGCGCTAGTGACCGCAGCATTTAATTCAGTAGCTAGAGATCACAAGTGTCAGAAGACCAATTTCTCCAGTCACAGATCAGTAGCTAGATGCCACAAGTGTCAGAAGGCCAATTTCACCAGTCACAGATCAGGAGCTAGAGATCACAAGTGTCAGAAGACCAATTTCACCAGTCACAGATCAGTAGCTAGAGATCACACATGTCAGAAGACCAATTTCTCCAGTCACAGATCAGTAGCTAGACGTCACAAGTGTCAGAATGGCAATTTCTCCAGTCACAGATCTAGTACTAGACGTCACAAGTGTCAGAAGGCCAATTTCTCCAGTCACAGATCAGTAGCTAGACGTCACAAGTGTCAGAAGGCCAATTTCTCCAGTCACAGATCAGTAGCTAGAGATCACAAGTGTCAGAAGGCCAATTTCACCAGTCACAGATCAGTAGCTAGAGATCACAAGTGTCAGAAGGCCAATTTCTCCAGTCACAGATCAGTAGCTAGAGATCACAAGTGTCAGAAGGCCAATTTCACCAGTCACAGATCAGTAGCTAGAGATCACAAGTGTCAGAAGGCCAATTTCTCCAGTCACAGATCAGTAGCTAGAGATCACAAGTGTCAGAAAACCAATTTCTCCAGTCACAGATCAGTAGCTAGACGTCACAAGTGTCAGAAGGCCAATTTTTCCAGTCACAGATCAGGAGTTAGAGAGGTCACAAATGATATAAGACCCATTTCTTAAGTCACAGATAATGTAGCCTTTGTAACCTCAAATGGGAAAGGAATAAGGGTCATCAGCCAAATAATCATGATAAAAGAGAGAATAGGCTAACATTTCAAATGTAGGTCAACGACTCTACACACACAATTGTATGACTTCCAGTAGTGTCCACAATATAGACTGGGCAATTTCAGTCAAAAGAATTTAGAAATATATTTCTCCTTTCATATACATGTAAGACTTATTTGATGGATGCATGTCCTATGTATAGCTGCCAAATAGGAGCCTTTATAACAATTGTATAAGTGTCAACACCATTAACCTATAATATTCTGAGGATATACCAATTTACTGATGTAAATTGTAAATATTTTCTTTATTTCTCAATGGAAGGATATATATTGTGACCACCATTGAGGCAGTTCAAATGGGTGGTCAACGCAAATACTTTCATTGAGAATTCAGAAAAATCACAAAGAAATTATTTAAAAAAATTCATAATCACAAAAGTGTATTCCGAATGTAATGAGCTAACTTTGACATTTGTTCCCAGACTTATTAACCCATTTCTTGATGAGGATATGCCATTTTTTTGTGGAAAATCATAAATATTTCCCTTCCATGCGCTCAGAAGTAAATGTCGCGACCACCATTTGAACCGTCTCATTGAGACGGTTCAAATGAGTGGTCACAACATATACTTTCAATGAGAAATAAGAAAAAAATTTTTTTAATAAATTTCATACGCGTAAAGGTATATTCAGAATGTAACGGTTTAATGCAAATAGTGTCAACGTGGTCAGGTTTACACTGGTCGAAACGGTTAATGTTACCATTTTCTGGCATATACAAACACCTCAAGGCTAATAATCTGAACTCTATATTAACTACCTGCGGTATATATATATGGACTAATGACATACGCAAATACATGAAAAGTGTCACGTATTAGACCACAAGTTCAGGATATTCAGACATTCATGTATAATTACCATACCGCAGTTTAACACTTTCACCCACAATTAACATGATTGGAAGTTTTGCGTCAATTGTCAGACTATTCATTTATCAGAAATGGGGAAAACTTTGTATTTAATATGTGGATGGTGTTGGAAATACATGTAGCTAATATGTAGCAGGAAATACTTTTTTTTATTTGCAAGTGGTTTGTATATTTGAACAAACTACTTTTCCCACCAGACAAATCGATTATGGCAAATATGTTGGTGGGAATGTATTTGTATAGGATGTGGGAGGATATTAAATCCAGCACCGACGCTACAGCACACAAATCTCCTGGTGTGGTACCAGACATCACTACTGCTCAAGATTACAGTCCCAGGGGTGAATCCCAAAAGAATGAATTCACTGCTGGTTTGAATCCTGATAACAAAGGATTCACCACAAATATATACATAGAGTACATATCCTCTCATCCCTGAGTCTCCATGCACATGGAAAAGACAAACTTAGATTCTGTCAAAATGTGTATAATTAACAATTAAAGAAATCAGTAGACTGGAAAATGTTCAAATGAATCATACTCGGAGGTGGTGCCATTAGTAACCACATATCTATCAGACAGGGGAGGCCAACAATAACTAATGAACTGGGGAAACATTCTTGATGTCTTCTAACCCTTAGAATGCAGGAAACACAAATTGTCATCTGCTGTTATTTCATACATTGCATTTTTTTTAAAATAAAAACATGATTTGGCAGCACTTTAGAATCATTTCCATTGGAAATGATTCTAAAGTGCAGTCAAACTGTGTTTGTTGATAAAAAATTAAATTACAACGATAAACAGCAGAAGACAGCATTTAATTCAGAATTCATTGTAAGGGTTAATCAAAAGCTTTAGACTTCCATCGGGCTACATGGGCGTGCCAGCTGATCATAAGCTACATCAGATAAAAACATAACGATTCCCATTTTGTTGTGGAGTATTACATGTGGTTTTGTGTTGAAAGATGTTTATTCAGCGAACACAGTAGGACATGTGGTTTTGTGTTGAAAGATGTTTATTCAGCGAACACAGTAGGACCACGCAATCCTACGATTAGTCAGCGACGCATTGAGCACAGTGTTAAGTACAAAGGACCTCAAATAGTTGTATTCGTTGACATCTGATATACTGATGGAAGAGTAAAATTTATCCTACCTACATTAATTTTGTCCTACATGTAAACAAGGGCTCGTTTTCATTAAACTAATCATCTCGCTGGCAGCCTTGACATTAAATGACCACAAGTCCTTAGTGACCTTGACCATGGGTGTTCAGACGTGGGGTGTATGTGAAACAAAGAATGATCCCTACACACATATTGTTGTCAAATATTATTGAAATCGATGAAGGGGTTAAGCAGTTATTAAGAAAACCTGTGAATCAGTATCATGCATGAAATTATGAAGTTACAAAAACATGGTTTGACAGCAATGGAAATGATTCTAAAGTTCTACTAATGTAGGTTGTCGTCACTAGGCCGGTGAACAAGTGTTGTCAGAAGACAACGAAGCTCGCATGTTCGCAACCAAAAGTCATAGGTGGGGCTGATGTTACAACAATATCAGTCAACTAGATTTGTCGGTAATCAAGAGCTGGCAATACCCCCTGGGTAGACCCAGACACTGAATACAAGGTTCGACTGTGTCCAGCAGTGGGTAAGCGTTTGCCGTGACACGAGGGAACTGTTTGAACCCCAAGGCCGTAGGCCACAGGTTCAAACAGTTTCCGAGGGGCATGGTCGATTGTTATAGTTACATTTCTGTCGGACATATCATGCAATTTGAGCATTTATGCAGTACTTTCAGTACTTTGATAAATCTGCTCCATTCAAACAGCTGATTTTTTTTCACATTCATATTCCAGAGTACACGTCGTGTGATGCAGCCGCATCAATTTCAAAATTTTAGTGTGACCATTGTGAACTGGTCTGGTGACGTAATAGCGTGTTCTGGTAACGTTATGAAACACATGCATTATGTAAGTGTTGGCTTGGCCCTGAAATGAGCATTGTCTACAGCCATGGTCAAACAGCACGCGCTGTACGTTTGAACACGGCTGTTAGCGATGTCAAATAACGGCAGTCATGTAACAATAGCAAATTCCTCAATATTCAGTTTTGTGGACACGCTAAGCCTGTGACCTTGACCTAGGGATTACTGTACTGGTGGTCAGAGGGTCATGGCTTGGTCAAAGCATGATAGATGACCATCAGAAGACTGCATGTGTGAAATATCAATAAGTTCTATAAAAGGAAACAAAAGTTATAAGAAATTTACCCCAACATTAAGTGTATGGATGCCGACGACAGATGCCGGGGGTATGCCATTTATAGCTCTTCCTGCAGTTTGTGAAGGCGAGCTGAAATAAATTTCTTAATTCTTATTCTCTTTGTATAAATCTACATGTATAGGTATTTGCAAAAAAAGATAGAAATTATTTTATTTATGATCCTATTCTTGTATGTGTGTGCGTGCGTGCGTGCGTGCGTGCGTGCGTGCGTGCATGCGTGCGTGCGTGCGTGCGTGCGTGCGTGTCGACTTGTTTGATGGTGGGGATAACACTGACAATGAAGGACAGGTTGCGGAATAGATTCATTGGATGTCCGATTGTACCATAGCCTGTTGAAGGTAAAGGTATCGACCCCTGTATCGTATACACATGCAACTTACGACTTATGAGGTTGACACCGACGATGAATGACAGGTTGCGGACATGATTCATTGAATATTTGGATATGCGAATATACCTGTCGAATGTAAAGGTATTGACCCTAGTACATGTGTATTGTGTTTATGTGTAACTTACAACTTGTTTGATGGTGGGGTTGACACCGACGATGAACGACAGGTTGCGGAAGCCAACGATCCTGTGCGCGATCCTCACGGGCAGCTCCTTCTGGAGGTACTCCGCACTCCTCTGGAATTGGTTGGCTGAATAACTCGGGGATCAAGTTACAGGGCGATTTTGTCTCCCTAAATGGTGTCACTTCTAGCTACCATAATAACCCTATTTTATTCAGACACCAGTTATTTGGGGAAACATATAAACTAGAATATGTGTTCATAGAACACGGATGCCCCACATATCGCTTTGATAATAAACGAGACAAAATTTCAAGTTCAAAAGGGGAGATAATACATGAGTTGGGAATAAACAATCAAAATAAACTTTGCACATCTACTCATCATAAGGAAGCTATTACGGTTCAAATGTTTTACAACTTACGAGGCAAAATTGCCAAATTCTAAGTCGAAAAGGGGGAGATAATCCATAACCTGGGGGTCAAATAATAAATTGAAATAAACTTTGCACATCTACTCATCATAAGGAAGCTACATACCAAGTTTCATGTGTAGCTATTACAGTTTAAAAGTTTTACGAGTCACAAGGCAAAATTGCCAAATTCTAAGTCGGAAAGGCGGAGATAATCCATGACCCGGGGGTGAAATCAAAAATCAAAATCTCAACCCTTGCAACACTAGAGACCTCTTTCCTAATATTTGCAAACAGTGTAGATCATAATGAGCCATCACATCAAGATCTGCACCATTTGTGGATATCTCAAACTTAACCCTTAGACCGCTACCCACAACAATTGTCGTCTGCTGTTGCTTTTATACCTCGACTTATTTCTCAATAAAAACATGTTTTGACAGTTTTTGTTTGTTGGGGTTTAACGGCCTATCAACAGCTAAGGTCATTTAAGGCCGGGTCAATGGGTTTAGTACTAAATCCCATATATTACCTGTACAAGTACATGTACATGTTCAAGTACATGTACAAATGGGGGGAAAATCCCAAAATCAGAACTGAATATTTACAATAACAAAACTATATATTCAGCCCAGAAATCAGAATAATCCTGATCTGATGCCAGGTCCTCGCCACACCAGAAAGGTGGCCCCTCCCAAAAGCAGTAGGATCAGTAATAGTCTTACTACTTTTATAATGGGCAATAACCCAATTCAACTAAAGAGCCAAAGACAACAAGAGTTGTCAGAAGACAACGAAGCTCGCCTGTTGGCAGCCTTCATTCAAACTTGTCACAGTTGTATAACAAACATGAATATTATATAACTTGACCTTGGGATAAGGGGTGTGCGGTGGACCTTGACATTGAGGTCAGTGGTGGAAGGTGGATCGTGGATTTGATATAGCATGATATAGCATATTAAGATGAATGCATGTATGAAATATCAATGCGCTCCCTGAAATGAGAAGGAAAACAAAATTTAATAACCCAGCGTTAAGTTTATGAACACACTAAGTTGGTGATTTTCTACAGCATGATAGCTATTCACATGAGGAATGCATGTATAAATGTGCTAAGTTTGTGACCTTGGCCTTGGCAAAAGGGGTGGGGGGGGGGGTGGGTCATGGATTTGCTGTAGCACAATACAGTATTATCATGAATGCATGTATGAAATATGAAGGTGTTCCCTGTAAAGAAACAGAAGTTATAAAAAGACATTTACTCCAACATTAAGTTTATGATGTTGATCTTGGGGAAAGGGGTGGGTCATGGATTTGCTGTAGCACAATAGAGGATCATCGGATGAATGCATGTATGAAATATCAAAGCGTTCAAAGTGAAAGAAATAGATGTTACACAACATTTACCCCAATGTAAAGTTTATGAACTTGCTAAGTTTGTGACCTTGACCTTGGGGTAAGGGTTGGGTGGTGGGTTGTGGATTTGCTACAGCATGATAGAGGGTCATCTGAGGAATGTATGTATGAAATATCAAGGCGTTCCATCAAAGGAAACAGTTGTTATCAGACATTTACCCCAACGTTAAGTTTATGAATGTGTCAAGTTTGTGACCTTGGGGTAAGGGGTGGGTCATGGAATTGCTATAGCACGATAAGAGTATCATCAGATGAATGCGTGTATGAATATCATGGCAATCTTCCATGAAAGGAAACAGATGTTATAAGACATTTACCCCAACGTTAAGTTTATGAATGTGCTAAGTTTGTGACCGTGACATTGGGGAAAGGGGTGGGGGTTGGTCATGGATTTGCTATAGCATGATAGAGTATCATCAGATGAATGCATGTATGAAATATCAAGGTGTTCAAAGTGTAAAGAAACAGAAGTTACACAACATTTACCCCAACGTTAAGTTTATGAACATGCTATGTTTGTGACCTTGACTTTTGGGTAAGGGTTGGGTGGTGGGTTGTGGATTTGCTACAGCATGATAGAGGGTCATCTGAGGAATGTATGAAATAGCAAGGCGTTCCATGAAAGGAAACAGACATTTACCCCAACGTTAAGTTTATGAATATACTAAGTTTGTGACCTTGACCTTGGGGTAAGGGATGGGCGGTGGGTCATGGATTTGCTATAGCATGATAGAGTATCATCAGATGAATGCATATTTGAAATATCAAGGCGTTCCATGAAAGGAAACAGATGTTATAATACATTTACCCCAACATTAAGTTTATGAATGTGCTAAGATTGTGACCTTGACCTTGGGGAAAGGGGTGGGCGGTGAGTCATGAATTTGCTACAGCATGATACAGGGTACAGTTATAGCACGATAGAGTATCAGCAGATGAAACCATGTATGAAATATGAAGGCGTTCCCTGTAAATAAACAGAAGTTACACAACATTTACCCCAACGTTAAGTTTATGAACATGCTAAGAGGTGACCTTGACCTTGGGGTAACGATTGGGTGGGCGGTGGGTCATGGATTTGCTATAGCACGATAGAGTATCATCAGATGAATGCGTGTATGAAATATCAAGGCGTTCCATGAAAGGAAACAGATGTTATAAGACATTTACCCAACGTTAAGATTATAAATGTGCTAAGTTTGTGACCTTGACCTTGCGGTAAGGGCTGGGTGGTGGGTCATGGATTTGCTACAGCATGATACAGGGTCATCTGAGGAATGCATGTATGAAATAACAAGGTGTTCCATGAAAGGAAACAGAAGTTATCAGACATTTACCCCAACGTTAAGTTTATGAATGTGCCAAGTTTGTAACCCTGACCTTGGGGTAAGGGCTAGGTGGTGGGTCATGTATTTGCTACAGCATGATAGAGGGTCATCTGAGGAATGCATGTATGAAATAACAAGGTGTTCCATGAAAGGAAACAGAAGCTATCAGACATTTACCCAATGTTAAGTTTATGAATGTGCCAAGTTTGTGACCTTGGGGTAAGGGCTGGGTAGTGGGTCATGAATTTGCTATAGCATGACAGAGGGTCATCTGAGGAATGCATGTATGAAATAACAAGGTGTTCCATCAAAGGAAACAGAAGTTATAAGACATTTACCCAACGTTAAGTTTATGAATGTGCCAAGTTTGTGACCTTGACCTTGGGGTAACGGCTGAGTGGTGGGTCATGGATTTGCTACAGCATGATAGAGGGTCATCTAAGGAATGCATGTATGAAATAACAAGGTGTTCCGTGAAAGGAAACAGAAGTTATAAGACATTTACCCAACGTTAAGTTTGTGGACGACGCTGACGCCGACGCCAACGACGCCGGGGGTATGACATAAGCTCTTCTGCACTTTGTGCAGGCGAGCTAAAAATGTACCTGAGGGCCAAACCAGGCAAATCGTGATTCCTATAAGGAGGAGTGAGTGAGTGAGTGAATAGGGTTTAACGTCCGCTTTTCTGACATAGAGGTACAAACCTCGGGGACCTATAAGGAGGAACCCATACCGTTAATTTACGCCGTCTCATTCGCCCGACCACCACCCACTGTTTTGACAGTACTTCAGAATCATTTCCAATGGAAATGATTCTGAATTGCTGGCAAAGCATGTTGTAAATTATTCTAAAGTACTGTCAAAGCATGTTTTTGATGATAAAAATGAAAAATAGAAAATAAACAGCAGACAACAACAAAATTAAGATAGCGGACTAAGGGTTAATATGAAATAAATAGTCCACGTTAGTTTAAACAATATTTATTTCAAATTATGGCAAGTGAGATATATATACATACAATTGAGAACAGGATTAGAAACAAGCTATAGTCCATGTTACTCAGTTACATAGTTACTTAGGGGTGAAAGGGTCAAGACATGAAACAATCTGAACTGTCTCAATGAGACGATTCAATCGAGTGATCACATCAAATCCTCTAAAGGATTGATTGACTATGTGATTGAGGTTGTATGTCCGTTCAACAGCAAAGTCATACACAGATGGGAAAAACTTTTAGCAATGAAGGACAGTGTCCTAATCCAGTGCCAGGCACACTTACTACAGCTGATCTGTACAAACATTTTGATGGTTAAGTGTTTTCGCAAAAAGGTACAAAAGGTCATGTTAATGGTCACATGTATGATCAAGTGTCCAAATATTGAAGCAATCCGTCAAGTAATATTAGTTATACAATGATGACAAAGCGTGTACAAACTTTTTGACCTTTCGGATGATGCGGACGACGGAAAAAGTGGCGACTAAAGCAGACGCGACAAACATGGATAAATACTGAAATGAACATTATATTTTTTCCATCACAAATATGCTGGAATTTGGTCATGTACAGGGTGCATGTATGATGAACTTACGAGTCGGTGACTGTCATCTGTTAGTTTGCCAGTATACAACAGGTTTGTGGGCGTCAGGCGCACGGATCGCTGAAACAAATATCGGGAATGGTTTGACACTTTGCTACAGTGGAGTGAGTGAGTGAGTGAATAGGGTTTAACGTCCGCTTTTCTGACATAGAGGTACAAGCCTCAGGGAGTCTACACGCAGACGGGTCAACGGGGTCGTGTCCCGTATCCACCTGTCCGAGGGGAGTAAATCCCAACTTCAGAACTCAATATTTACAATCAAAATATATATTCAGTCCTGAAATTAGAACAACCTGATCTGGTGCCAGGCCCTCGCCACACCAGCATCATTTATCCCATACCCCTAAAAGTAATAGGATTAGCGCACTAATCTTACTTTTATATATGGGGCATAGCCTGACTCAACTCTCACGTACAAGAAAGCCAAAAATGTACATGAGGGCCAAATCCGGTATAGTGGGTTCTGGAAAGTATGAACCCAATCGTTAAGCCAGTTTAGTCGCCTTTTACGACAAGCAATGGCTACTGCAGCACTATTCTCAGGATCAGTTGATCCCGCCCCGGTGCCTGCACGGGGCCTGCTACAGTGGAATCTCTCTAAACCAAGAAAACACCTGTGATATTATTTTTGATGAGTTTCTTGGTTATTTAACTTGTGTGATAATGTCTGTTTGTGATTGCACAACTTATAATGCCTCAGAATTATCAAATGAATACGGTGAAACCTCTCTAAGCCGGACACCCTGGGGATCTCCCAGGGTGTCTGGTTTAGAGAGGTTTCACTGTATATGTGTATGTGTAACTGGGCTGACGACTGAGAACATGATCATTATAACATTTGCAATAATTGTAGAATATGACTTTCTCTCACAGTCACATACCGTAACTAGAGGCTCACGGATACCCCGGCCACCCGCGGGACTGACAAACAAAAAACTTAACGCATATCTAACCAGAGCTTCCAGGGTGCCTGGTTTGGATAGGTTCCATAATGGACTTGGTTAGAGCTCCAGATAAGTTTTGTATCTAAAAAGTAGTATACCCCATATTTCAAATTCAATGCATATTTTACTTTCTCACTTTGGATAATCAATGTGTATTCTGCTAAAATATGTGGGTAAAAAATATGCACCTTATCTGGAGCTCTGAGATTAGCTTCAGAGCCTAATCATGTTTCTTAGTTTGTTGTTTGTTTATTGGTGTTTAACAACCTATCAACAGCTAAGGTCATGCAAAGCCGGGCAAACAGGTTCGATCCCGTTTTAACCTGTTACATTGGGGGGGAAATCCCAAAAAACAGGTCCATTCCACACCAAAGTCACTTGACCCCTCCCCCTAAAATAGGGGTCACACAAGGGGTATAACCAGATTCAACGGTCACGTACAAGAATTCCAACTACGTACGTGAGGGCCAAATTAACCAGGTCTCCAGTCGGAATTCGGGTAAGGATGAACCCCGATCGTTAAATTACCCATCGCATCCCACCTGCCACCCACCAGAGCCCAATCATGACTTACAATAATATAGTCATTGGCATCATTCAGCAACATTTATATCGCTATTCTACCATCTACAGTATGGCAGATACGTGATCAGGATTCAGAGGCCTGTTTCACTAAACTTTGTACAATTAAAATGTTCAAATTTAGGATCATCTGGAAATTTCAATTGATGTGTTTACATTTATTGAGCATAGGCTCAATATCAATAAATGTAAATCCAATA
This sequence comes from Conchocele bisecta, assembly GCA_029237695.1. NCBI lineage: Eukaryota > Metazoa > Mollusca > Bivalvia > Lucinida > Thyasiridae > Conchocele > Conchocele bisecta. Next base: position 8,004,112 of record CM055277.1, read on the forward strand.
CTTGGTTACAAGAAAACATTGTTAATGTGAAATTTACAGACTATCATAATTTTGCACTTACAGTGTAATAACATTTTAGTAGTACAAAGTTTAGTGAAACGGGCCCAGGAGTGTGCTAGAGGTACATGTAGACACAACTCGCCTTTTCTTGCCCTAGTTTTGCCCCGCATTTCTAAATTAATCACATAGTGCAACCCTTCAACCAATATTTATTAAATTAATCTCAAACTGTTTGCAATAAATATAATGTTATATTTAGAATCAGGTCAAGCAGTGTTGTGCGAAGTTCATGTGACATGCACCCTGTTACCAATTTTGTGCACTCACACTTTGGTGTCAAACTGCCAATGACATCATATCATTGCAATTTAAACACAGTCCTTTAGAGACGGGCCAAACAATAAAATAGTTATAGTTCACATCTAGTGAATTTTTAATATTTTAAGTTATTTAAAATTCCGTATTATTAACTATAACTAAGACTTACATGAATTAATCATTGTGAAAACGAGTCCATTTGGAACTACATCTACAGTAAAGTCGCCAGTTTTGTTGATGACATATGCATATTGTTCTTATTTCTCACCGAAAGTATATGTTGTCACCATTCATTTGAACCGTCTCACCGAGACGGTTCAAATGAATGGTGACAGCTTATACTTTCCTTTGTAAATAAGAAAATTGCGAGAAAAAAAAATGTTTGAAAATTATTGACTGTGTACAACATGAATATTATAAAATTGGTTATGTAGTTAACCGCTTGTGGATTGATTTGATTTATTGGTGTGTAATGGCCTATCAACAGATAAGGTCATTTAAGGCCAGGTCAACGGGTTCGATCCCGCATTCAACCTGCACTATAACGCTTGTGGAAAATAGAAGGGCAATGTGATTGGACGATACATGAATGCTCTATATGAGGTCTATGTAACCAAATACATTTGTACATGTCCAGCAACGTTATCCGTTTACATATATAAACACAAGTTTTCAAATAAACCTTGAGAGTTATCGATGGCCAACAAACAGCAATGAGTGATCACAGTCCTAGATCAGAAAACAAGAGGGCCATGATGGCCCTAACTCGCTCACCTGACTCCATGAACACCAGAGGAGAATGTGACATTGAGTTCATGTTTTAAAAAAATTGTGCTATTTTTAGACGGTGGCCATCTTGGATTAGCGATGACCTCCGTTTTAACAACTGAAAAGGCTTCACCCATGGACCATAACTGTGAAGTTTGGCCACCATGGGCCAAGCAGTTCGTGTGAAGAAGAATTTTGAAATCTCTAATAAAAGAACGACCTTTTGACCTTTCGGTGGCCATCTTGGATGACATGACCATCCAATTTCAACAGATGTACCAGATGTACCTTCAATTTGATATAGACATGACCATATTCGGTCAAAAATAAAATTTTACCCCAATTTGACACCACGGCTCAGGCCCATTTTTGACCCCGGGGTCACCATTTTAACAACTTTTAAAGAGCATTCTACATCGATCATTCTAATCAAGTTTCGTCGAAATCCGGCTGGCGGTTCATGAGAAGAATATTTTTTAAGGATTTCTGCTATTTTTATATGGCGGCCATCTTGGATTAGCGATGACCTCCATTTTAACAAATCTGAAAAGGCTTCACCCATGGACTATAACTGTGAAGTTTGGCTACCATGGGCCAAGCGGTTCATGTGAAGAAGAATTTTGAAATCTATAATAAAAGAAGGACCTTTTGACAGCCATTTTGGATGACATAACCATCCGATTTCGACAAAAAATGCACCAGAGTGATCGCCTCGTTGATACCTTCAATTTGATATATAACATGACCATATTCGGTCAAAAATAAAATTTGACCCCTATTTGACCCCACCGGCCACACCCATTTTTGACCATGGGGTCACCATTTTAACAACTTTGAAAGAGCATTGTACATCGATCATTCCTACCAAGTTTTGTCGAAATCCGGTTGGCGGTTCTTGAGAAGAAGATTTTTTAAGAATTTGTGATATTTTTAGACGGCGGCCATCTTGGATTACATAATGACGTCATTTTAACAATTTTGTAATCCCCCTACCTAAGGACCATGACCATGAAGTTTAGTGACTATAGGCCCAATGGTTACCGAGGAGAAGACGTTTGATAATGTTCATGGACGGACGGACGACGGACACATTGCGGTAACAATAGCTCACATGAGCTTCGCTCAGGTGATCTAAAAAGTGAAAGTGAAAGTGTTTTAACGTCCCAGCAACAGTTAGGATCATATAGAGACGGGACCACAGTTTAAAGTCTCATCCGACAGACCAGTGGGATGGAAATACTATGAAAGAATTTTGATGCCTAAGACGAGGTTTGAACCCACAACCTTTGGTTTGGAAGTCAGGTGTTCTAACCCCTAGGCCACAATCCATCCCTGTCCTCGATCAGAACCATGGCAATCAAACTGATATTGCGTTCAACAAGATAGAAAATCTGATACTTATGTACCGATATCGGTGAAAATTTAAACAACCCAGAAGTCTAGTATCATCATATACCGTCAATTAAACCATTGTTTATAGTATTTTTTTAAAGAATCATGATATGCCCCTTTAACCCTTAGACCGGAAAACCCAAGAATTATGAATATATTTACTAGTGTTGTGTGCCTAGGTCACCCACCTCACCCATCCAAACCGGAGTCAGTCACTCAAAGCCTTTAACCCCTAAGTAACTGGAATTCATGGATTTTGAGATGTTAATTTTCCGACCAATCCAAATTCATAATAAAATAATTTTCAGACTAGTCCATTTATGATAAGGGGGTGTTTTTGTTATAAAAATTACTTGCAAAAAGTGTAGATCCTGATGAGACGGCTCGACATGAGCCTGCTCATCTGGATTCAACACTATTTGCCAATACCACTATACAGGCCTGTGGTGTTTAATACAGGGAACTTTGTATATTGACATACTGTAAAATGCAGTGAACATGTATTTTCAATTTTTTTTCCACTTAAACCCTTTCACCCCAAAGTACAATTAACTGGCTCATCTGGATCTACACCGCTTGTAAACATTTATACTACATGTAGAGGTCTGTAATATTGAAAGGGTTAAAATGTGACTATGACTAACGACGCTTCTGTATCTCGTCAGTCTAGCTCCTGGCCTATTTGTTTGTTGGTGTTTAACGGCCTATCAACAGCTGATATCAATTAAGGCCGGGCCAACGGGTTCAATCCCGTATTCAACCTGCTGCATTGGGGGGAAAATCCCACAATCAGAACGGAATATTTATATGAACAAGAGGGCCATGATGGCCCTAATTTGCTCACCTGACTCCATGAACACCAGAGGAGAATGCATATGTGACATTGAGTTCATGTGTTTTAAAAAAATTGTGCTATTTTTAGATGGCGGTCATTTTGGATTAAGCGAGGACTCATTTTACCAAATCTGAAAATGATTCACTCAAGGATCTTAACTTACTATGAAGTTTGCCCAGCATCGGCCATGTGGTTCCTGAGAAAAAGACAAATATTGCACAAGAGCAATCGCCTCATCGATACCTTCAATTTGATATATGACATGAGCATATTCGGTCAAAAATAAAATTTGACCCCAATTTGACCCCACGGGCCACGCCCATTTTTGACCCCGGGGTCACCATTTTAACACCTTTGAAAGAGCAGTCTACATCGATCATTCCTTCCAAGTTTCGTCGAAATCCGGCTGGCGGTTCATGAGAAGAAGATTTTTTAAGAATATGTGCTATTTTTAGATGGCGGCCATCTTTGATTAGCGACGACCTCCGTTTTAACAAATCTGAAAAGGCTTCACCGATGGACCATAACTGTGAAGTTTGGCCACCATGGGCCAAGCAGTTCGTGTGAAGAAGAATTTTGAAATCTCTAATAAAAGAACAACCTTTTGACCTTTCGGCAGCAATCTTGGACGACATGACCATCCAATTTCGACAAAAAATGAACCAGAGCGATCGCCTCTTTGATACCTTCGATTTGATATACTGACATGACCATATTAGGTCAAAAATAAAATTTGACCCAAATTTGACCCCACGGGCCACGCCCATTTTTGACCACGGGGTCACCATTTTAACAACTCTGAAAGAGCATTGTACATCGATCATTCCTACCAATTTTGGTCGAAATTCGGCTAGCGGTTCATGAGAAGATTTTTTAAGAATTTATGCTATTTTTAGATGGTGGCCATCTTGGATTAGCGATGACCTCCATTTTCATTTTAACAAATCTGAAAAGGCTTCACCCATGGACCAAGCGAATTGAAGAAGAATTTTGAAATCTCAAATAAAAGAACGACCATTTGACCTTTCGGCGGCCATCATGGATGACATAACCATCCAATTTCGAAAAAAAATATGCAAACCCCACATTTCAGGAAAAATAAATGATTACTCCCTCAAAGTATACTTTGCTAGTAAAGTATACTTTGCACTGTTGATGAAATAGGCTCCTGGTCTAACTCCTGCAGCCTGATCAGGGCCAAGACTGATTGTCAGAAGTCAGGCAGGTGCTTTACTGACTGCATGGCAAACAGTGTTGACCCTGATCAGACTGCACGGATGCACAGGCTGATATGGGTGTACACTGGTTGCAAACATAAGCCAAATACAACTTATACATGTAAATATATGTACAGTCTACACTTGTTACGTCAAACTCTCTTAAGTCAAAGTACGGACCGATAACTCAAGTCAAATTCGTGGTCCCAAATACATGTTTTCCTATACCAGTAATAACTCTTGTTAACTCAAATTTCAGTTAACTCAAAGTTTTTGCTCAGTCCCCTGGACTTTGAGTACCGGTAAACGTGTGTAGACTGTATGTAATTGTCTTATTCCCATGCAAAATTTAATATCTCCGGCAGCGTATGTTTTTGTGTTGTCAAAATGTAATTTTGATTTAGAAAAGCAACACATATTCATTAGCTGCACGTTTTCCGCTTTCAGGGATTCCACTGAGGAAAATAAAAAAATCGCCACTTCAAAAAAAAATAAAAAATTGTTTTCCGAAAATTGTAATTTTTTATCGCCAATTGTTAATTTTTATCACCAATTGCAATACTTAATTATTTATATAGGCAATATAGGTTTCTCTATACCGCTCGTAACACTAGCTGCAGTCAACGGTAAAACATTGCGGAATAAGATTTCCATATCATGCATATCACACACTAAAATATTGCAATAATCCATAGAGCATGGACATTCATATTTCATTATATGCCTGGTACATGTACGTAGTTGAGAGACAATGCAACAATATGTGAAAAATATTATCATAAACTCACCTAATAAAATGTGTCATAGCAAATTACTTAGGTCATGTGTATATATATGTTGTATAAATTATAACATAGGGCACTATGCATGTTATATTGACAATCATACGCACAAAAACACCATTATTACATGTACGCAAATTTAGAAATACTGCTTTGTCATATCTCTAATGTAATGCAATGTAATGTAATTAATTAGAGGTATATGTATGTACTCAGAACACCACATTCATACAAATGTATAAATAATAGTGTGTACATGTAACGCCATCTGTGTGTGTGTATAAAACAGGACAACAGACATAATACTGGCTTGCAGCAGCAGATAACATGAACTTTGCTTGCTGTGTAATCTATAATCTCTGACATTCTACTGTGACAATGACCCCAATAGGTCAACATCCTGTTTTGTAAGTGACCGACTCCTGACCCCAACAGGCAAGATCTTCAATTACATGTTTTATTAACCCTTAGAAGGCGGGAACTGAAAAATGTTGTCTGCTGTTGTTCCTTATTTTGTATTTCTTCTCAATAAAAACATGGTTATACAGTACTTTAGAATCATTTCCATTGGAAATGATCCTCAAGTGCTGTAAAATCATGTTTTTGATGAGAAAAATATGAAATAAACAGCAGACAACAAAATTTAATTCAGCATTGTAAGGGTTAACAAAGGATATTTTTGTCCTAGAAAAGTACATTCTGTGATGATAATATGGCCTAAAATATTGTTCATGTTTTAGAAAGGGGGGGGGGGGCCTAGCTGGCCCCATCCCAATAATTTTGTTGGGGAAGCCTGGCCCCCTCAATAAATAATTATGTAACTTTAGGAGTGATCGAACCAGCCTTATGCTATAACTTATATTAATAATTTTCCGGTTCCGCCGCTGGATACTGTTTCAGTCATATGAAACTTTAAAGATTTTTGTTCGCCATTTTTTTTAATTTCTTCTTGAAAGTACTGTTTATTCTAAAATTCAGAAAACCAGTGAGATGATTGTGTTGGCTAAAATGTCAGTCACGGTAGGGTTTTCATAATCAAACAAAAAGTGTTTGGACTAATACTACCGTAATAACCCTAAATATTTGACAACCATACTATTAGTTTCAGGAAACCACTATAAAATAGGGGTTTCCCAAAACAAATGGTATCCAAATATATTGTTATTGTGATAAACAAGTACACCCGTGCTAACCGTAAATATTTGGACATTCTTTCCTGTGCTAAACCAAATATTAATGTGTGTTTCCCAGAATAAATTGTGTGTGAATATTTAGGGTTATTACGGTACATGTTTATAGTCAGAGCTCCATATAAGGTGTGTATTGATGCATTTTTTGCATTTATTTTAGCAGACTATATATAGACACACTGGTTTCAAAAGTACGATACTAACGAGTCCTGGTGCCATTACCGTATTGAGGGCAGTTTCACTGAAATTTGTACGACTAAAATGTCTGTGAGTGCAAAATTATGATAGCCTGTAAATTTCAAATTAACAATGTTTTCTTGTAAACAATTATTGGATTTACATTTATTGAGCATAGCTATAGGCTGCATATATTAGCATACGTTCAATAAATCAATTGATATTTCCAGAAGATCATAAATTTGCACTTACAAGCAGTTTAGTCGTACAGAGCTTATATATATATAGTGAAAAGTCCCCCAGATCCTAATAACCATGTATGCTCCAGTGAGCGATGCACAATGCGTAACGGGTGCGTTAAGGGTTCTACATGTAAGTATTAAAAAGAAATTCATTGTAAATGACGAAAATACGCAAACGTTACATCGCTGAATTGCGGGTATAGTGTTGCGTATTAATACATGTAAACAACGTACAGTAGTTTACTTTGGTCTGATAAATAATCATAAGCTGTGTGATTCGGGTAATGCAACTGAAGAATATGTGTAACTGCGACAACGGCAGTATGTAATTCAGAATTACATTTCCCGAATACAATCACCCCAAATCGTCATGTTATACATATACAATCAACACTTGCAGTGTGGTAATATTCCTACCCTTTTAAACTGCACTTCTGCCCACGGGATTCAATATCTACATGTATTTGTTATGATTGATAACCGTTTGCGGCGAATTGCACATTGTGAAATAAAATATTTGCTGAAATTGCAATGAAATGTACTGCAGGGTAATACCTGGGTCCCAGTACTGTGTCCCAGAAAATACTTAGGAAGAAATGTATCGCCATACATATCTATACTACAATTTGGTATGATGGGACTTTGTCCCTTGACACGACACTTCGGCCTGAAGTGATTGCGACGAGGTCCGTCCGTGGTCGTGTAAACCCTTCGCGCCGTTGATAGATAACGCGTAACACCACCCCCACCCCCCCATATATATATAAATTCCTGTGTACGGGCCTGCAAGAATATTTTTATATTTATCGTCCAATATTAGAAATTTGCATTTAAACTTTCTCAATCAGGTCAGATTTCCCCCTGCTCTCCTTGACAGGGGAGGTAAATAAAACCTACAGGTGCGCGAAATGGACGAATTCCGACTTTCAGAATACCAGGACCTACTGTCGTGTCGGCTAATTCTGCGCATCGGCTAATGCGCAATTCACGTCAAATTTAGCCTTGCGTATGTCATAATAAAATATGTGCATTTTGGAATAGACAAGCTGATTAATTGCTACACTGTGGCACAATTTTATCACATTCCGATAGTTTGGTAAAAAGCTGTCATGATGCCACTGGATAGTTCTGCTTCAAGTTTAATACCAATTTTGCTATGCTGATCCAGTATTCAGTTCGCCATTTTTGTTTACACTACCAGATGCACAGCATTAGCAGAAAAATATGTGACGTTGCAACACGCATGTGATGTCATACATCACACAATTTACGTCACTTACTGACGTCAGAACGTTGACATTTCACCTGCACAGAAGTCTTTGAACTGCCTTGAATATTCAGGAAAGTTTGACTTAATATGAGGATGTTAATGACATATTAATTTGTTTGGAAAGCCTTAGGTGTGCAGAATTAGCGGACACCATTGCCGGTACCACTCGACGTCTTGTGGATTGACGATACCTGTAATACAGGTATCGTCAATCCACAAGACGCCAAGTGGTACCGGCAATGGTATCGGCTAATTATGCATACCTAAGGCTTTCCAAACAAATTAATATGTCATTAACATCCTCATATTTATTAGCTGATACAGGCTGTATCAGCCAATTAAAACTTTGAAGTGCAGGCTCAATATTTCAATTAATATTACGAGACAAGCAACGTTATCGTTTTGCTACGTTGTACCTTAGAAGATGTGTGATTTTTCAAGAAAAATATCTACAAATGTAGACCGCGATATTATCAGTAATGTTCATTGCCACATTTTGTCAACTTTCGATGTTATTTATGGAAATTTAATGCAATTAATTTTGTAAATATTTTTCATGAAAAATCGCAGATCTTATTACGTACAAAATCACATGGATTGTCTCATATTTCTCAATTTTCTGCCAACACAAAATAAATATCAGACAACTATTTTATTTTTAATAAATTCATTTATTATGACATTTTGCAACAAAGTCTCACCTTCGCAGCACATGCGTCTATAGCCGGGTTATTGAAAAACGTCGTGTCCGGCGCTTGAGTGACCGTAGCACGTGTCCAAAGTTCTTGTGAAAAATTCCTGCAAGTCTGAAAATCACAAAATATCCTACGAGCCTGCACGCTCTTCGAACAGCTGATCGAGAAAAACATGATGATTTTTGTGGATGAAAACGCGGCAATATTTTAGCTAAAACTATGAGTATCTCTCGTTATATAAATTAAAAGTCAAGTATTTGTACATTCCTGAACTATAGGAAAACTTTTTGATACGATATAAGGAATATATTCTCAAGAAATGTGGTCGAAATTGACCCATTCTTTTCGGCACGATTCTGGATGAAATGACAATCCCGATGACCTTGACCGTGTTACGTATAACGGATAAATCAGAAATATCCGAACATCGTTTGATTCCCGGCGGCCACGCAGTACTTCCATTACACCGCTTAATTTATGTATTGGTTCCTAGCAAAAAAACCCATAACTTCACATACGTCACACCAACAATACATGTTTGTAAGTACTTTGTATATATTTTGTGTGGGTGTGTATTGGAAATGTGTGTTGCCGCCTAGTGTTTGTTTCAAAGGCAGTTCAGGTCAGTGCTTGTAAACAACATGATGTCATTGATATTTTATTTGATATAACTGTCCGTGGTTTAGAGTGGTTTAGGATCTTTCTAAGTATAAGCTATATACTTAGATAATTATATATATAATGCTTATTTAACCCTTAGACCACTACACACAACAATTGTCGTCAGCTGTTGTTTTTATATACATGTATTGCCTTATTTCTCAATAAAAACATGGTGTGACAGCACTTCAGAATCCTTTCGAATGGAAATGATTATAAAGTGCTTTTAAAGCATGTTGTAAAATTATTCTAAAGTGCTGTCGAAGCATGATAAGAATGGAAAGTAGAAAATAAACAGCAGACGACAACAAATTTAAGATACCGGTAGCGGTCTAAGGGTTAATATAAAGGACATCCAATTGAGAAAAGGGACCACGTGACACATGCAACAGTCCAGTCATAGGTATTACGTCCTTGAACCAGCCATGATCTGGTACTTGTCTAATCAAATGCAGGCCCATAGCCAGGGGGGGTCAGAGCGGTCGGACGACCCCCCCGCCCAGCCTCGAGGTCAACTTTTTTAGCAAAAAAAACAACAAAAAAACATGCCCCCGAACCCCCCTTGATACCTCAGGCCCCTTGGGCCTTCGAAACGACCCCCCCCCCCTTCAAACAGGTCTGGCTATGAAATGTGGCTGTGACTGGATAAATGGGGCTTATGGGTTTCCAACCAACGTATATCCAGATCAGCCTGCATATTATGACGGCCGGAGTAGTCTTTCCAAATGTGTGTTTGAAGCGTTCTTTGTTTACTTTCTACTTCGTGGAGAGTGAACTAAGAAGTTTGCTAATACACATTTTATTAGGTAAGTTTATAGTAATAATTTTGTGTCATATTGTAGAATTGTCTCACATTAACAATATTGCGAAGTATGAACGTCAACGCCCTGCAAGTAATTAGTTTTTTTCTATATTTTAGTGTGAAAAGTGTAAATGCAATTACGCACATGTTTACTGTGTATATATATAGCGTGGTGTAGCGATATAGAACAACAGGTTGCCTATAAAGCGGTAAACGTGCCGTTATTAAATGTACAATATGTTTTTTTCTCTTCATGCGCAATAAAACGTGCAGTTATTAAATGTACAATATGTTTTTTCGCTTCATGCGCAATAAATGACGTACCTGTACCTGTATATCTATATCATCAGAGACATAATACAGTGGCTTAAATCCCTGACCCTGCTCCAGATAAGCTTTGTGTCTAAAGCGTACTATACCCCCTGATTTCAAAATCATTGCGTATTTTACTTTTACAAATGGATTTAGGATTTTCTTCATTACTAAATACTAAATAGGGAGCAATTTTAAATGATAAAAAAAAATATAACAAAATTTTAACATTCACTTATTTGAGCTGCAAAAAGCAAACACTGTTTGCTTTTTGCAGCTCAACTAAGTGAATTTTCAACTTTATGATAGTATTTTCACTACTCACTTTGAAAATCAATGCGTATTTTCACATTGCTGTGTGTATTTTGTATTTTGATAATCAATGCGTATTCAGCTAAAATAATTGCGTAAAATACGCCAATAGTCACCTTATCTGAATTATACAATTGTACTTTATGAATTTTGCAAAATCATGTGTTATACATGTATTCAAGTATGTACCGGTACACTCCAGAAAGAGAAGAATGTCTGAGCTCGTCTTGCACAAAGGGAGCTGTCATTGTGGTGCTGTTCGCTTCGAAGTTTGGGCCCCGGCGAAGCTGCATGTACATGTGTGCAAGTAAGTGGAGCCTATAGTCTGTTTCACGAAAGCTGCCCAAATTTTACGGCCATATAAACAATTCAAAAACCATATTTTTTTCGATAATATTAAATTAAAGGAAAATTTAAGAATGAGCCTTCTTTTTATTTCGTGAAATTTGGTCAAATATTGATTTTATTGCGAAAAATTGATTTGTCTATGGGAATTTAACATGGGGGGAAAAAGTGGTAAGGAAGTGTGGGAGGAGTCAAAAAACGAAAAAATTTGGAAATTGACTCCGAAACCTGGCTAGATAACTTGGATATGATCTAACTAAGAAAACAAAAGTTAAATTTTAAAAATCGTCGGTTCCAGTATTTATAAAAATTCAAAAAAATTTCCCCATGTTAAATCCCCATAGACATCTTCACTCCGTGAAGATGTCTATGGGGATTTAACATGGGGAAATTGTTTTTCGCAATAAAATCAATATTTGACCAAATTTCACGAAATAAAAAGAAGGCTCATTCTTAATTTTTCCTTTAATTTAATATTATCAAAAGAAATCTTGTTTTTGCATTGTTTATATATGCCGTAAAATTTGGGCAGGTTTCGTGAAACAGACTATAGTCATACTGCGTTCTGGACCTTTGAAAACATTCCAAGTTTATACTCATACTCAAAATCTGGAAGTTTGATTGGTCGAGACTGAGCTGCGCCCGATTTTGAGTATCATGAATTTGGAAAATGAGGCTCCTGATGATATGTGTGTGACTTGAGAAATGGGGCTTATGTATTTTGCGACTAGTGTAGATCCAGATCAGCCTGTGCATCTACACAGTCTGATCAGGATCTGCACTGTTCGCCATTCCTTCCACGAAACACCCGTCATGCTTCTAACATGCAATATAGATCATTATCGGGCTACAAGAGCGTGTTATTTGATCAGGAGCTGCACTGGTCATAAATACCACAATATAGGTCACATCAACTAAATTTGCATGTTAGTTGAATCTTTACCAATTTTCTTCAGTATCTTCCTCACTATACTGGCTTACCACACTGTCATTCAGGTGGCGTTGACCTCATTTATTTCATGGTCGTGACCATCCCCAGCAATCGCATCTCGTGGTAGGCAATATTATTTCACTTGTGCCTAACGACATTCATGAAATATGGGCATTCACACCACTCGATGAATATATAATTATGTCGTATTACATGCTACCCAGTGATTTACCGTGATTCTAGAGGGATTTATTTCCTTTAAAGAAAATATTTCCTCCTAGACGTTCGCGAGATGTAATTGACATCATTTCTGGCGAAGAAACAAAATTGTCAATTTTGGCAACGTCTGACTATATGCCTGACTAAGAGCAAATTTCACATTTTCCGAAGAGCATGTAATATACAATTTATTCCACTGCCATTTTGAAATAACGGATTTATTTCCCTTGACATCTGTAAATCTGACAACAAAATATTTGCTCCACACTCGTTTCTTTATCGGATTTCCAGATGTCTAGGGAAATAAATCCGGTATTTCAAAATGGCAGTTGAATACATTCTATATATTTGTTGTCAAAAATATGAATATCCTCAAAATAACCCATTTTACATGTATGAATATTTAAAAAATATAATTTTTATTTTTGTTATTTCTCAATGAAAGTACAATTGTATATGTCATGACCACTCATTTGAACCACAGGTTGAAGTAATGGACCGAGGTCTATAAATACATTAATAAATACATTTTTTTTTTCTTCATTTATTGATGCTTTTAGGCATATTTAATGTATTTATAGACCTCGGTCCGTTACTTCAACCTGTGATTTGAACCATCTCGATGAGACGGCTCAAATGGTGGTCATGCACAACATATACTTCTCAGCACATATAACAAAAATATTTAGAATTTTCCAAAAACAAAAATCGCGTATCCAGAGCATGATATGGGTGAAGGCTAGTTTTGTAAGATTTCGCTCCTCCTTCAGTTGCAGTATATGTGTGAAGAAGAAAAATGAACATTTCATCGTCTCTGCCTCAAAGTTCAAGTTGATACAGGTAGGTCATCAAATGTAAATGAATGTATGTTGTGGTTGTCCGGTTAGCACAATTAATGAGAGGTCTTCTCACCAACGTGGCCCGGTTTGATCCTCGACCGAGGCAGTATGTGAGTGAGATGGTATGGTCGTCATCTGACGAGAAAAATGGGTTTTCTCTGGGTACTCCAGTTTCCTCCCTCATTAAGGATCACCCTTATGCCCCCATTTGTGCCAACGCTAGCATTTATATAAGTGCTCTCTCACTTGTTTGTAATTGTTGTAATATAAATAAAAGTTAACCCTTTCAACATTACAGCCATCTATAACAGTGTTTGCAAACAGTGTAGATCCAGATGAGCCGGCTCGTAACGAGCCGTCTCATAACGAGCCAGCTTATCAGGATCTACTCTTTTTGCAAGTAAATTTCATATTTATTTTGAAACAAAACTCCCCCTTTTCATAAATGCAATACCGGTAATCTGAAAATCATTATATGAAGTTTCAGTGGAGCTCGAAAATAGGACAACCCCCCCCCCCCCCAAATGCTGGATCTGCCCCTGCTAGGAAGCATTCAGAAGACAACTCTACCTACCCACTTCGATGCATATCATGTGTATCAAAGTGGGTCGGTCGGGTAATTTTTTGGTTGTTTTAAATACCAGATCGTCTGTGATACATAGAGAATACCAGGCTATTGTCTTTTGATATCAAGTTTATCAGGCAAGGCCAGGAAACGTGTGGGAATTAAAAAGCTCGCCAAGGAATTCCTACCGTTTCCGAGCCGAGCCTGATAAATATCCAAAGACAGTAACCTGGTATCCTATTTATCAGGTAATGTTTTGTGCTAAAAAATTACCACAGATGGCGTTATCTATGGGCAAAATGTGGACTTGTTTATGTTGTGTCCTTACACTGACGTCATTTGGTAACATCACGTGACGTATCCAACCAATTGAACGTCAGTTTTCACTTCGTTGTAATCCGAAAGTTACTATCAGATCAATGCCTGATACAACAATATGTTATCAGTCAGTACGTATTCGGTCATTACAGGACAGGTTACCTGATAAATTGTATTTACATTCCAGCAATTTGTTATCGGCCATTGTGTATTTGATCAATGCACATCTGTGTACCTGATAAAGTGAGTTTCTATTACATTGCAGGGCTGGGACAATATCACAACATACACGTTCAACACCCACACTGCGAAACACACGTTTTGTAAAACCTGCGGTGTCCAGTCTTTTTACACGCCAAGGTCCAACCCAGACGGATTTGGTGAGTATAATGTGTGCATCAATGTTTTTCCTGTTCAAGGGAACATCGACGATCAAATGCCCCTGGCCATGAATTATAAGGTGTATGAACACGTGGTTACAACAACAACAACACCTAGTGAAACTTCCAGAAGCCCTCTGATTCAAAGTACGTATTCTTTTACAGACTTTGATGAAATATGGCGGATCAAACGCGTCTTGTTAAGCTGCATTTGGTGGTCACGGTACTTTTGCCCATACTTCTGTCGTTTTTGCGAAGAATCGATTTCCGTGTCTACTGACACGGAAATCGATTCTTCGCAAAAACGACATAAGAATGTACCGAACTCCCGGGACCACCAAATGCAGCTCATTAAGATGCGTTTGCTGCGCCGTATTTAATCCGTTGCCTATTAAGGAAAATATCAAATAATACTTACTTTGGAGTGGGCACCCTCTATCATGCAGTGACCATCCTCCGACCTTTTCAAATGTGCCCTCGTTTTATTTGGCTGCCACATGGCCATTTGTGTACCAACAAGCTGGCCACATTTCAAGTTCATTTAAAATTAAATTATGATTTTGGGGTCCCCCCACCTCCCACCACCCATCCGTATTGGTGAAACACGGGTCCAATCCTGTTGTTACCTGCTGCATTAGGGGAAAATCAAAAAATCAGAACGGAATATTTTCATCGATATAATTATTATATATTCAGCCCTGAAATTAGAATAACCTGACCAGGTGCCAGATCCATACCACACCAACGTCAATTGGCCCTTTCCCCTAAAATAGGATTACGAATAATCGTAATACTCGCATTTATAGGGGTACATGTATAACCAGATTTAACTGTCACATACAAAATGCCAAAGACGTCTGTGAGGGCCAAACCAGGTCTCTATAGTCAGAATTCCGGTAAGGATGAACCCCGATCGTTAAATTACCCATCGCATTCTCCCACCTGCCACCCACCTGCCACCCACCTCGACGTCGAGAAGTGATAACATTCCATGGGTACGGTAACGTTTCAGAACAGCCATTGTCGAGTCTAGGTTAAAATATTTCACCTGTGGATCCCACCACATGTTACTTCCATGGGGCGCCGTTTTGGACTTTAATTACACTTTGTGATATCACCAATTTGAATGGGTGATATCACACATTTGAATAGGTGATATCACCAATTCTATTTGAAAGAATGATATCACATATTCAAATGGGCGATATCATTCATTCAACTATAATTGGTGATATCACACATTTGAATGCATGATATCACCCATTCGAATATGTGATATCACCCTTTTGAATTGGTGATATCATGCATTCAGATCTGAATAGATGATATCACCTACTGAATGGATGATATCACCTACTGAATGGATGATATCACCTACTGAATGGATGATATCCCCTATTGAATGGATGATATCACCTACTGAATGGATGATATCCCCTACTGAATGGATGATATCACCTAATGAATAGATGATACCACCTACTGAATGGATGATATCCCCTACTGAATGGATGCTATCACCTAATGAATAGATGATATCACCTACTGAATGGATGATATCACCTACTGAATGGATGGTATCACCTACTGAATGGATGATATCACCTAATGAATGGATGATATCACCTAATGAATAGATGATATCACCTAATGAATAGATGGTATCACCTACTGAATGGATGGTATCACCTATTTGAATGGATGGTATCACCTATTTGAATGGATGATATCACCTATTTGAATGGATGATATCACAAAGTGCTATTAAAGTCCAAAATGGCATCCCCTACACATGAATCATGATACAGTCAAACTAATGCTAAAGGCCACCTCCTAATAGCAATTACCTGTCTATAGCAGCCGCGCTTTTGTTTTCCTAATTATTCAATGACTACATAAATGAACATGCGAACAAAGACCACAAGGCCAGATTTTTTCCCCATGGCTGGCCTTTATTCACAGGTTTTACTGTATTTCTAAATTCAGGTGTGATGCCCCACTGCCTTGACCCAGGCACCGTGGTGGATATAGAGTACGAAACCTTCGACGGGCAGGATTGGGAAACGCACATCAAGAAAACAGACATACAGACTCGCTCGAAGGAATAGCTGGTGCGATTCAGTGACTCGCAGACATATGAAACAATTAGGCCATGCCATTGTTTTGCTCTGTTAAGCGTCCACCTGGATAACCAAAACCTACTTACGTATCTTGTAAAAACAAACAAGGCTTTGAATAAAAAACAAATGTAAATTTATGTTAAAAATTTCCTCAACCCTTTGCAGTGTGCAGTGTGCAAAGGGTTGATGAAGTTTATAACATAAATTTAAATTGCCGCTAAATAATTAGAAAACACTCTTATTAAACTTATTAAGTGTAAATTCATGAACGGTAAGTCCCAAATCAATTTTCATATTACACCAGTAAGGCCATTTTTTTTTTATTAGTTGGTTTACAGATCCGCCGACCCGATTTTTTGACAATGTGGAAAAAAATAAAAATTTTAATTTCCGATTTTTTTTTTGATTTTTTTTACCTCCGATCCAAAAAAAAAAAAATCCACACTCGTGCCACCCACACTGATATTCGTTTCAACTATATCGCCGCTTCGTTGTCTTGTATTTAATTATACCAGATACGGTATTAATATGTACGCATTACGCAACCCATTCACAGTGATCAACATTCAACAGTATGTGAATATGAAACTGAGTTGCTATGTAGAATATAAAGAAACTTGCTGAACCGACTCCCTACGTTAACCGACAAACTCTTGGTCCGAGACGATGCCGGTTAACACAAGTTTCACTCTATCACAATCACTGGCCTTTTTGTTTTTTACCGACCACAAACCGACCCAACCATGAGCCTTAAAAAGGTGAACCGACCCAACCATGTGCCTTAAAAATGTGATTTTTATGGTGTTCGGACCGTCCGTCTGTCCGTCACACGTTCGGTTAACCACTGCGTAACAGTTTCTCAAACGGCCATATCTTCTACATAAGTTGCTCAGTTCTTCAATATTTCAACACATCATTCATTGGTATGTGTGCTATACCTGCCTTGTCATACTTTATATTACCTTGACCTTTTGACCTTCACAGGGCTGCTGAAAGGACTTAGCAATTTCGGTTAACCAGTTTGTCACAGTTTCTCAAACTGGCCATAGCATCTACATAAGTTGCTTAACTGCTTCAATATTTCCATACTTCATTCATTTGCATGTATGCTACACCTGCCTTGCCATACTACATATGACCTTCACCCTTTGACTTAACACTTTAGGTTCACCCGTTTGTCAGTTTCTTCAATATGCCGCCGGTGGCATCCGCGTTCGACACTTTTTTTCTTTTTTTTTTATTTCCCCGACCGACCCAACCCTGTGCCAAAAAGAATAAAAAAATTGAAAAAACTTTTTTTTATTTTATTTTTTTTCCGACCGACCGACCGACCCGATCTCGCGAAAAAAAAATCCGTAAACCAACAAATAAAAAAAAACTGGCCTAAATAGTGTAAAATAGCATACACAGTTTGTTTGTTTTCTCATAGAACCACTCTCAAAACTTATCCGCACGCGGACGCTAAATAACAGAGGAAGAACTTGCTGTGGCCTTAACCCTTTCAACACCACAGACCTCTATAGAGACAATGTTTGCAAACAGTGCAGATCCAGATGAGCCGGCTCGTAACGAGCCGTCTCATCAGGATCTCTACTGTTTGTTAATAATTTTAAACGTCGTACAGATTACCCTTTTAGAAGAATGGGATAATTTGAATGAACAAAATTAATGAAATAGCGTGAAACATTGGCATGGAACATCCTATTAAGTTACTTGGTGTTGAAAGGGTTAAAGGTACATGCCCACTCAGCAGGCACCGAATGTTCTTTATAGGAATTAAATAAGTGTATAATTGTGTCACTATTCCACCAGTTCTAAACATTACAAGTGCCCGCTATACAGACATAGTAATTTAGTAATATTTATTTTACTGATAGTGACGCGCGGTGGTATCAGGCTAGTTTCATATGCAAATGAGGCATGATATTTGTTTAGTTATTTATACTAATTAAATGTGTCACCTGAAAAAATAACATTATAGACAGATTATAAAATATGATTATTGCACATCAAAAAATAAATACAGAGAATAAATTGTAATGTCCGTTAACATTTTAAGGAAACACGGTTATCGCCCCTGATATCAGTGTGGAAATTGTACGTCTGATATAAATTTTATAATAATGCCAATCAATGCGTGGGGTAATGGTGAATGAATGTTTATTTTGCTAGAAAATGTCTGAGATGATGTCTCCGATATAAAGAACATTTTATACCTACAAGTGGGCATGTAGTTTTAAGTCATGTGATTTTGTTCCAAAGAAGATATGCGATATTTCATAAAAAAAATGTATTCAAAATATGCAATATTTTCTGTAAATGACGTTGATGAAATGTACGTACATCCCCGTCAGTACATGACGACCTTGCTGTTGAGCAGACATAAAAACCAATCAATCAATCGCATGACATATACTTTTGTGAAATGTGGCTGTGACTGAAGAAATGGGGCATATGGGTTCTGCGACCAGTGTAGATCCAGATCAGCCTGTGCATCCGCACAGTCTGATCAGGATCTGCACTGTTTGCCATTCCATCATTGAAACACGAAGGAGAGGTTTGGCCCTAAATGATACTCTTTTGTGTACCATTGCATTCCATTCCAAGGAGAGGAACTCTATGAGATAGCAATCTTCCATACCAATCCTCTTGCACTGCTTGTAACCAAACATTGATGTAAATTATTATTCAACCCATTACATCTACCTTTGCGGGTATGATTTTTCTTTAATATTTTATTTTTATTTTTGTTATTTCTCAATGAAAGTATATGTTGTGACCACTCATTTGAACCGTCTCGAAGAGACGGTTCAAATGGTGGTCATGACATATACGTCTGAGAGCATAGAAGGAAAATATTTAGGATTTTCCGCAAACATGTCGTATCCTCAGCATGAAATAGGTTAATAAAATATGTTGATACCAAACAAGCAATATAGATCATTATCAGGCTACAGGAGTGCGTTATTTGATCAGGAGCTACACTGGTTGCAAATCCTATAAGCCCCATTTTTCCAGTCGCAACCACAAAGGGTGAACTACTGCTTGTCATTGGTATGGGACAAGGGAAGCAACTGCAAGCATTATATACTTGCTATCATCAATGGTTACTTACCACCTGTATGGAACGCCAAATCTACATAAACTCAAATAATGAATGCTAGCACTAAATAATTAGAGCTAGCTCCAAATCATTTGAAGAGCTCTCTAAATCATTTGGAGCTAGCTCTAAATATTTAATGCTAGCTTTAATTATTTAGAGCTAGCATTAATTATTTCAGTTCATGTATATATAAACCTCTTTGTATACTGAACTGTGCTTAAGGTCACCAAATCGAGAAATGGGGCTTATGGGTATTGTGACCAGTCAAATTGCGCACTCATGTTGCCTAATAAACAATCTATACTGCTTGTCAGAAGCATGACGGGTGTTTCATTGATGGAATGATGAACAGTGCAGATCCTTATCTGATATGAATCTACATTGGTCGCAAAACCCATAAGCCCCATTTCACCAGTCACAATTGGGCGGTTGGTTGGCAGTATATGAAGGGTAAGCTTAATGGTGGGGTTCATCCTTAACCGGAATCCCGATATATCTGGTTTGGTCCTCAGATACATTTTATATTTGGCTTTCTTGGGTGGGGCTAAGTGACTCTGGTGTGATGAGGACCAGGTCAGATTAGTCTAATTTCAAGGCTGAATATATAATACATTTTCTCTGTAAACAGTCAGTTCAGATTTTGGGATTTCCCACCCATGTAACAAGAAAGCCAAAAATGAAATGTACCCGAAAGCCAAATAAGGGACATCGGGATTCCAATAAGGATGAATCCCATTGTTAAATTTACCCTTCGCAATTAATACACATGCTTTAACCCATTTCATGCTGAGGATACGCCATTTTGTTCGTGGAAAATCCTAAATATTTCCTTTATATGAGCTCATAAATATATGTCGTGACCACCACTTGAACCGTCTCGTTGAGACGGTTCAAATGAGTGGTCACAACATATACTTTCATTGAGAAATATTTTGTTTGTGGAAAATCCTAAATAATATATTTATACGAGCTCAGAAATGTATGTCGTGACCACCATTTGAACCGTCTCATTGAGACGGTTCAAATGAGTGGTCACAACATATACTTTCATTGAGAAATAACAAAAATAAAAATAAAATATTTAAAAAAGTTCATACCCGTAAAGGTGTATTGCGCATGTAATGGATTAAAAATGTTTGTAAATACAATAGGGGAGGTTATTTCATATCTGACAGGAAATGAAAATCAACTGAGATAACATATTTTATTTTCTACAGAAATATTTATTGTATATACAAAAACATGTACCATATATCATATACAGCATAAATAACATACATGTACATTTTATTGTTCATTTTGTAACAAGTACAATTATGGATTGATTATTTGATTAATTGTGTTTAACGGCCTATCAACAGCTAAGGTCATTTAACTGTTGATGGGCAGTTAAAGACCAAAATCAAATCCATTCTGGCAGCGAAACATCCATCATATATATTGGCCGTCGGCTGACAAAAATGCCATTAACTGTTACAATGCGTAATTAAATTATTTTGTCTGCTGTTTATTTTTTACAGCACTAGTTTTGTCACCCCATACTCTCCAGAAAAAGTCGCCGAAATCGACGGCCCCTGAAAATATTAATAATGTATACAGTATTTCGTGGTATTGTCAGTCTCCCAGGCCATTGTCCAGACTATATCTATATTATATACGTAGATCAATATATCTAGCATGGAATTTGCACCATTCCAACTTCGAATAATTGTGAATAAATCTGCGAATTAACATGTACTGTCGAAAACAGTCATTATTACAGCAAAACTCGCGTGACATGACGTCATTTCCAGAAAGAGCCAATCGGAATGCGCTTCGCTGTTCCAGGGGACCATCGATTTCGACGACTTTTTGTGGGGAAGATTATGTGGACAAACAGTGCTGTAAAACAGACACCAAGTACTGTTTAACCTGCTAAATGACACTGTGATGCTGAACGATGACTTTTTACAAATATTCATCATGAAATGCTATGGTAAGGTAACAATTTCTATCATTTTAACGGGCTTGAAAAAGGTGCGTGTTTCACAGCGTTGCTGACCTTTTTATTTATATTAGAAACTAGATAGTATCGCTGATTATTTTTCTGGCACCTGTGGGTAAACTGGTAAGACTTATGATAAACTTACTTGTAAGACTTATGGTAATCTGGTAAGACCTGGGGGCCGTTTCACTAAACTTTGTACGACTAAAATGTTCGTAAGTGCAAAATTATGATAGTCTGTAAATTTCACATTAACAATGTTTTCTTGTAAACATGTATTGGATTCACATTTATTGTATATGCAATCTATGCTCAATAAATGTAAAGCCATCAATTGAAATTTCCAGACAATCCTAAATTTGCACTTACGAACATTTTAGTTGTACGAAGTTTAGTGAAACGGGCCCCTGGTATGACTCATGGTACACTGGTAAGACTTGGTAAACTGGTAAGACTTGATGAATTCTCTACACATACCTCATGAGCTTTAAAAGCATTTGATAGTCATTCAACCATGGCCTTCAGCATGTGGGTCACTTACGGACTGCACTTCGTGCCCCATAGGGGACTTATACGTACGCATACGTAGAAACTCCTGCCAAAAGAAATTTGGCGGGAATTTTTACTGCCAATCTTATGGTAACAGAGATAGTAGGTAGTCAAAAACTTTAAAGCAAACCTCGGTCAGACAGACGCACAGACAAACTGGGTGGCGACTATATGTACCCTGAATTGTTTTTTTTTTTTCAGGGTACATAAAAATGGTTGGAAACCTGTTTCAAGACATTTTAATCTACAGCTATGCCCGAAGTACAGAATAAGAAGAGGAGGAAAGACCCCCACCAGCGGACGAAGAGGAACATCTTGTGCCCGAAGAGGAAGAGTATCTCCCCCACACGGGGGACGAAGAAGACAGACTTCACGCCCGAAGAGCTGAGAAGAAGACCAACAACACTCAGTAGACAGGCTCGTCTATACTGAGTAACCCTACAGGGTTAACAACCGCATCTACAGACAGTCACTGCCACCCACACCGCTACCACAGTCCACCCTTTCCATTTTAATCTACTACATCATATTATTGTGATGTTATTTATTTGCCACCCTATTTGTGATGGGGGAAACCGAAAGAACGTAGACAACACGTACATGAAGGCTAGCGTCTTTTGATATCAAGTTATTCTGGCAAGGCTAGAAAACGTGTAGGAATTCCGAGGCTCGCTTGGGGAATTCCTACCGTTTCCGAGCTGGGCCTGATAAATTTGATATCATTTATCAGGAACATTTTAAGCTACAGAATGAGCAATTATGATATGTGGGTTTCATTGAAAAGAATGCGGACTTGCTTGCATTACGTCATTACACCGACGTCGTTCAGTAAGATATGTGACATGGCTCGGCCAATGGAATTAGTTGTGACCCGGAAATTCGTATCAAGTCAATGCAGGATATGACAATTTGTTATCAGACAGCGCGTATTCGGTCAATGCATAGCGATTTACCTGATAAAAGTGACATCGAATATGACTATCAAAGCGACTGGGGCCCGTTTCACTAAACTCTGTACGACTAAAATGTTCGTCAGTGCAAATTGAGGGTTGTCTGAAAATTTCAATTGATGGATTCAAACGCTGCCTATGCTCAATAAATGTAAATCCAATAATTGTTTACCGGAAAACAGTGTTAATGTGAAATTTACAGACTATCATAATGTTGCACTTACGAACATTCTAGTCGTACAAAGTTTAGTGAAATGGCCCCCTGGAGCTTACCATAAGACAAATTGCTGGTGGCCAGAGAATACGAATGAGTTTTGAGGTGGGAAAAGTCTTGCTAACAATCATAAATATCATGAAAGAGAAGGTCTGATGCAATTTCAGAAGAAATTGGTGACTGAAGAGTCTTACAATTACAATATTTATTAAGCCAGCCGGGACAGTCAACGATCAGCTACGCACGGATTCCATAGAAGAAGAGAAACAAGATCCCCTGGCCGACAAGCCTGACTAGCTGACACAAAGGCCACCACACTGACAGAACAGGCACGCTCATCTTTACTGAGTAACCCAAACAGGTTCAGTCTCCCACCCGAAGGGGAACAAGATCCACCACACGGACTCATATAAAGACTCCCGCTGACACAAAAGCCACCACATTGGCAGTTCAGACACGCGCGTCTTTACTGAGTAAGCTTCAGCTTCACCAGGCAATTCACTGCCAACCGTACTGCCATCGCAGTCTACATATTCTGCAGCAATTTGAGAAGACAATAAACACAATTTATAACTTGATTGTGTCAAACATTTCCAAATTGGACCTAAAGAAAATTACGTCACTCACAGTGTTGCCCGACTGACATTGGTGTCTCTGGTAAAATGTTGAGAACTCTTCTACGGTAAAGTTAGAATTCTAAAGTTTAACCAATAGTCAGAAATATTATTTGGCTCTCCAATTATGATGCTTTTATTAACTCTGAAATATCCGCCAAACAAATTAGGAGTATATGTTTTATTTCTCTCTGTAAATATGTCTTGGAATTTCATTAGAATTGAGTCCTCAGCACTCAATTCTAATGCAATACCAAGACATATTCATGATATTTACAAGGAGAAATAAAAGAAAATATGATGAATTTTTGTCCGCTAGTTTTGAACTATTTATAGCCCACAAGTTTCCCAGCATGCAGAGTTAATATCCCAATAATACTCTAGTCAAAGGAAAACATAGTCCTTATAATTATGTGGAAAATATGTTGTAAATGTGTATCATTAAAATTAAAATATTATTTTTTCCCTGGAGTAACCACTCATACATAATGACGGTCATTTTTTACCAGAAAAAAAAACGCACGCGTTCCTCGCATGTTAGTGACGTAATATACATTTTAAGAGAGATACAAAATAGTGCTTCTTTCACATACTGGCAAGAAATGGTGAGGAGTTACCGTTTCCTCATTTACTAATGCATATGAAAACTTATCTTTTCAAAATGTCTGTTTGGTTTATTATCATTTATAAAAAGGAATTATGAATTACGATTATGTATGCTGTGTTTCTTTGCTAAATACGTTGAATTTTATGCTGTCTAAAGTAACGGCATTTCTCGGAGCAGTTATTCTCAAGTCTATGGTGAGATACACACAGAATGTTTCTGGATACACACTCCAAAAACAGTAGCATATATATACATGTTTGAAAATACAAAAAACTATTTTTGAGATAATTGAGCTGTCTTAAAATGATGTTACCATGATAAACTTATTGCATTGTACATTATGTAACATCAGATACCTTTTACGAAACCAGAACCAAGTATACCGTAATAACCCTAAATATTCGGACACCATTTGGTTACCAAAACAAATTGTATCCAAATATATAGAGGATATTCATATTTTTGCAACGAATATGACATATATGTTAATTGAGAGGTGTGAAATGTCCATATTTCACTCGTGCCTAACGGCACTCGTGAAATATGGACATTTCACACCACTCGATGAACATATGTCATATTCGTTGCAAAAATATGAATATTCTATTTATTATATACCGCTCCATGGAAATTAGAAGTTTTTTTAGACTGTATACGGTAATGAATGTGTATTTGCAGCCTATTTGCAGCCTAGTTGTTTATTTCATCGATGAGAACATATGACTTTTATTTATGTCGTATAACTATGTATTTCATGGGTAGGTATATAATAAATTGTTATTTGCGGTAAACCAGTACAACCATACTAACACTACATTGGGACACCCTTTGTTGTGGGAAACCAGATATTTGTATGTGTTTCCTAGAATATATTGTTTCTGAATGTTTAGTGTTATTACGGTACTATACCTTGGTCTCGTTGAGAACACTATCCAAGAAGATATACAACCTCTGTTGTTTAGTAAGTTTTATCTTAAAGGTACATGCCCACGCAGCAGGTTACACTGTACTAGTACTTTTCATTTTCTGTCGTGCCTTATATGAGCCATTTGTCTACCCACTAACGAGTTATTTTTAATTACGGCGCGTGTTAATTTGTGTTAAATGGCATTTTATATGCCGCGACCAGAAAGGGTATTTTCCGACCTCATGCTATTTTTACCAACATGTGTCACGTGACATGGTCAATCATATCACATATTTGACATGCGCAGTGAAGTATCGGAAGTTGAGAAGAAAAATCTCTGTTCGAGTCCAAATGTGAATCTCCACGTAACTCTTTCCATTTGGTGAGCTGGTCGCCAATATTAACCACTCTCTCTCTCTGTACTGCCTGTCCCTCAGACATTTCACCTTTTTTTTGGCCCGACGCCGTTTCATACAATTTCCATCCTGGACGTTTCGACATGTTGATATTCTTGTTTACATATTGGGAAGCCTACTGGCGCGCGTAGTATACTGCGCATGCGCACCGCAAGCCGTGATGTGAAAGTCGTCATCCCCGCACATTATCAAAATACACTGTTACCGCCGCGCGTCGCTAACAGTAAATTGATAATTAATAAATGATTATATTTGTATAGCGGGCACTCGTAATTTTTAGAACTGGTGGAATGTGACATAATTATACACTTATTTAATTCCTATAAAGAACATATTGTGCCTACTGCGTGGGCATGTACCTTTAACAACATACAATACACCAACAGCTTCATAACAGATAGCGACCAGTAACAGAAGTAAGAAACAACAACGGCATGGCAGAAATAGGCAATACTATGAAAAGAATAAACAATGCACAAATACGTGACCGTCACCAAATAAGACATGACAGAACATGCAGCGCAAATTATAATGCTGAAAAACAAAGACGATATGATGAAAGACGTGAAGAGATCATTCAAAATGCCACCAAAATAAGTAACATAATTATCTTGTGATGCTATGCACGATGTTGTGTAACTGGTGGAAAAAAACATGGTGTTTTCGTAATGTGCAAGGATGATTCCAATTACAATGTCAATATATCATGTACCAAAATACAGGGAAATGATTTGGGTATCATTATACATGTATATGTTTTTAGTTGTATATTGTTGCATGACTGCCGTTGTTTGACACCACTCACAGCCATGTTCAAACGTACAGCGCGTGATGTTTGACGATGGCTGTAGACAATGCTCATTCCAGTATGTGTCTCATGACGTTACTAGTATGTCACCAGATCAGTTCACAACGTTTGCACTGAAATTTTGAAATTGATGCGGAGGATGGGACACCTGCATCACGCGACGTGTACTGCAGCCCCGAAATATGTATATGTAAATCAGCTGTTTGAATGGAAGGTTATCAAAGTACCAAAAGTACAATATATATATATATATATATATATATATATATGCGTTCCAAAATACAAGTGAAATCGAAAGAATATGATAATTAATATTTATCACATGAAAACCATGTTATGGCGTGCTGAAATTCATTTCATAAGTGTGATATGACACACGTGTAACAACACCTGCAGCGAATTTGATCGGCTGGCCACATCACCATTCAAATTATGTATTCATGTTATGCACAAACGTTATGCCAAACGATCAAAATTAACAAGTTCCAAATGCAACAATATTTTGACATTGACGTTATCCTATTTTAAACATCATTAGAAGTGTTGGTGACTCAGTAAAATCACTAAAATTGTTAAAATGCACTCCTGTTTGTTAATATGAAGCGTTTACAAAGAACGGGATCCTATAACATAGCATATTTATAATATGTTTATTGCTAGTATTAAAACTATTTTTCTTGGTGCAGATTTTCAACTCGATGCGAAAATAGTCGATGGCATCTTCTCACTGAGACGTATCGGATATCTACATGTTTTCTGTTATTTGGAGTGTGAAGTGATGTGACAAACAGAATCTCAAACTGGTTCCATTTGATATGAAATTTATGAAACTTGTCAGCAATTATATGACAGGTTGGTTGCAATGACCATGGGCGAATACATGCTGATAAAGGACTTGAGGCACTGCAACATTGTGTGAGCTCTGTTACCAAAGTGGGCAAGAAATTTGTGACCACACTTACCAGTCAAGGCATGTTCATAAAGATGACCATGAAGGAGTTCATCCTGATGAAAGACCTCCAACATTGTGTGAGCTCTGTTACGAAAGCGGGCAGTTAGGGATCGGTCGGCAAACGTGTTGTTTTCTCTGTTACCAAAGTGGGCAAGAAATTTGTGGCCAAACTTACCAGTCAAGGCATGTTCATAAAGATCACCATGAACGAGTTCATCCTGATAAAGGACTTGAGGCACTGCCACATTGTGTGATACCAAAGCAGGAAAGAAATTTGTGCCGAAATTAACTTAGCAGTCCAAGCATGTTCATAAAGATGACCATGGGCGAATACATGCTGATAAAGGACTCGAGGCACTGCAACATTGTGTGAGCTCTGTTACCAAAGTGGGCAAGAAATTTGTGACCACACTTACCAGTCAAGGCATGTTCATAAAGATGACCATGAAGGAGTTCATCCTGATGAAAGACCTCCAACATTGTGTGAGCTCTGTTACCAAAGCGGGCAGTTAGGGATCGGTCGGCAAACGTGTTGTTTTCTCTGTTACCAAAGTGGGCAAGAAATTTGTGGCCAAACTTACCAGTCAAGGCATGTTCATAAAGATCACCATGGACGAGTTCATCCTGATAAAGGACTTGAGGCACTGCCACATTGTGTGAGCTCTGATACCAAAGCGGGAATGCCGAAATTAACTTAGCAGTCAAAGCATGTTCATAAAGATGACCATGGGTGAATACATGCTGATAAAGGACTCGAGGCACTGCAACATTGTGCGAGCTCTGTTACGAAAGCGGGCAAGAAATTTGTGGCGAAACTTACCAGTCAAGGCATTTTCATAAAGATGACCATGAAGGAGTTCATCCTGATGAAAGACCTCCAACATTGTGTGAGCTCTGTTACCAAAGCGGTCAGTTAGGGATCGGTCGGCCAACGTGTTGTTTTCTCTGTTACCAAAGTGGGCAAGAAATTTGTGACCACACTTACCAGTCAAGGCGTGTTCATAAAGATGACCATGAACGAGTTCATCCTGATGAAGGACCTCCAACATTGTGCGAGCTCTGTTACCAAAGCGGGCAGTTGGGGATCGGGGGCAAAGGTGTTTTCTCAGTTACCAAAGCGGGCCACAAATTTGTGGCCAAACTTGCCAGTAAAGGAATGTTCATAAAGATGACCATGAATGAGTTCATCCTGATAAAGGATTTGAAGCACTGCAACATTGTGCGAGCTCTGTTACCAAAGCGGGCCAGAAATTTGTGACCAAACTTACCAGTCAAGGCATGTTCATAATGATGACCATGAACGTTCATCTTGATAAAGAGTTCATCTTGATAAAGGACGTCCAATATTGTGTGAGCTCTGTTACCAAAGCGGGCCAGAAATTTGTGGCCAGACTTCCCAGTAAAGGAATGTTCATAAAGATGACTATGAATGAGTTCATCCTGATAAAGGACTTCCAACATTGTGCGAGCTCTGTTACCAAAGCGGGCCAGAAATTTGTGACCAAACTTACCAGTCAAGGCATGTTCATAAAGATGACCATGAACGAGTTCATCATGATGAAGGACCTCCAACATTGTGCGAGCTCTGTTACCAAAGCGGGCAGTTATGAATCGGGGGCCAAGGTGTTGTTTTCTTAGTAACCAAAGCGGGCAAAAAATTTGTGGCCAAACTTGCCAGTAAAGGAATGTTCATAAAGATGATCATGAACGAGTTCATCCTGATAAAGGAATTGAAGCACTGCAACATTGTGTGAGCTCGGTTACCAAAGCGGGCCAGAAATTTGTGGCCAAACTTACCAGTAAAGGAATGTTCATAAAGATGACCATGAATGAGTTCATCCTGATAAAGGACCTGAGGCACGGCAACATTGTGTGAGCTCTGTTACCAAGGTGGGCAAGAAATTTGTGGCCAAACTTGCCAGTAAAGGAATGTTCATAAAGATGACCATGAATGAGTTCATCCTGATAAAGGATTTGAAGCACTGCAACATTGTGTGAGCTCGGTTACCAAAGCGGGCCAGAAATTTGTGGCCAAACTTACCAGTAAAGGAATGTTCATCTTTTATGAATGAGTTCATCCTGATAAAGGACCTGAGGCACGGCAACATTGTGTGAGCTCTGTTACCAAGGTGGGCAAGAAATGTGTGGCCAAACTTGCCAGTAAAGGAATGTTCATAAAGATGACCATGAATGAGTTCATCCTGATAAAGGATTTGAAGCACTGCAACATTGTGTGAGCTCGGTTACCAAAGCGGGCCAGAAATTTGTGGCCAAACTTACCAGTAAAGGAATGTTCATCTTTTATGAATGAGTTCATCCTGATAAAGGACCTGAGGCACGGCAACATTGTGTGAGCTCTGTTACCAAGGTGGGCAAGAAATGTGTGGCCAAACTTGCCAGTAAAGGAATGTTCATAAAGATGACCATGAATGAGTTCATCCTGATAAAGGATTTGAAGCACTGCAACATTGTGTGAGCTCGGTTACCAAAGCGGGCCAGAAATTTGTGGCCAAACTTACCAGTAAAGGAATGTTCATCTTTTATGAATGAGTTCATCCTGATAAAGGACCTGAGGCACGGCAACATTGTGTGAGCTCTGTTACCAAAGCGGGCTAGAAATTTCTGGCCAAACTTACCAGTCAGGGCATGTTCATAAAGATGACAATGAATGAGTTCATCTTGATAAAGGACCTGAGGCACTGCAACATTGTGTGAGCCCTCGGTCCCCTAAAGGGTGGATTCGTCATGGAATTTGTGGACACAGACCTTTACTGACTGTTCGAGTGCAGTGATCCTAGCAGCGACCAACAGCACCGCATTGTGAAAGGGATCCTAAAAGGCTTGTCATATGTGCATTCACAATGAATCGCACATCTTGACACTAAGCTGGAAAATATCCTAGTAACAAATCTGTGCGAGCCAAAGATCGCTGATTTCGGGTTATCTGCACGGTTCCAAACCCGAACACGTGAGGCTGTCAAGATGCACAGATTTCTGGGCTCCGTTCCATACATGGCCCCTGAACTCCCGGGGTGTGTTGATGCCACCCCTCGACATCTGGGCGTGTGGCTGCCTCATATCCTGAACAGCGATACCAAGCACCGCATCGTCTCAATTCAATATCGACCAAATGGAGCATGTTGACACAGACCGTCTCTCCCTGTTTGAGTGCAGTGGCCTCAACATCGACCATAATTAAGCACCGCATTGTCAAATGAATTCTTACAGCCTTGGCATATTTGCATTCCCAGGACAGATTAATCATCGACCAAATGGAGAACGTTAACACATATCTAGCCTCGGTACCCTAAAATGGGGATTTATCATGCTCCATACAGACATGTCATTACTGTTGCAGTCACCAAGTTATTTCAAACATCACTTTCTAGCAGGAGTTACAAACAGCTTGAGGTACATACATTTCCAGGGCATTTGCCATCTCAACCCAAACATGGCTGGGGCCCATTTCACTAAGCTTTATACGACTATAATGTTTGTAAGTGCAAATTTAGGATCATATGGAAATTTTAATTGATGGATTTAAATCCAATAATTGTTTACAAGAAAACATTCTTAATGTGAAATTTACAGACTCATAATTTTGCACAAACATTTTAGTCGTACGAAGTTTAGTGAAACTGCTGTCGGAAAGGTTTCAGATTCCAACAGGGAAGAGACAATAAAGTATCTCAAATTCTTTGGGCTCTATGCATGACCCCTGGGCTACTGTGATTCGTAACTGACAATTTCAAGTTTATGTTGATACTCAATGCCACTAAACATAAGAGATCGTTGATGCATAGAACACACGCTGCTGACTAACTCATCACTCGGGACAGAGCTCCAGATAAGTTTTGTATCTAAAGCGTATTATACCCCCAGATTTCAAATTCAATTCTTTCATTGAACTAAGTAAATTTTCAACTTTATTACAGTATTTTCACTACTCAATTTGAAAATATAGAGGATATTCAGATTTTTGCAACGAATATCACATATATGTTCATCTCGTGGTGTCATATGTCCATATTTCATAAAACATGGGTACCATGGCAACCAACACATAATTTTTTTTTTTAATTTTCCATTTACTTTTCGTTATGACGAATTTTCCAGCTTTTTGAAAAAAAAAGATTTTGGTCGAAATTTAGTTTGGTTGCCATGTTAAGTAACCAAACCAAAATAAAATTTCCCAAAATTTATTTTTTGTTATTTGTTCGTTAAATTTCCCATCGTTTTCATTTTTTTGCTATATTTTCACTGGTGAAAGCATGTGCAGTGAAATATGACTTATGTTCACTGCATGCATAACAACACATTTCACTGCTGAAAAAGTAATAAAAATGCGTATTTTCACATTGCTGTGAGTATTTTGTACTCCCACTTTTGATTATCTATGCATATTCTGCTAAAATAAGTGCGTAAAATACGCCAATACACACCTTATCTGGAGCTCTGACTGAGGATGTTCACATTTGGGTGGTTTCTTTATGGATGTACCCCTCAAAATTTTTAATGCAAAGTTCTAAGTCATTTTACCTTGAGCACAGGGTCCGCATGGATGAGAGCTATAGAATGGAAATATGATGAGGACAAATAAGTACATTATATGAAGATCCAAGCCAATATGACTTATGGTGATAGAGATAGTAGGTACCTGAAAACTGTAACACATAGTCAGACAGGGTGGCAACTAAAAGTACCCCTAAACAATTTTCTGGGTTACATTACTCATCCACATGGACTTCTCATTTATGTTGTGGTATGGTCACACTAATGACCTCAAGCATCCTAACTGTAGTGGAGTCGACGTCCTCTTGAGGTACATGTATTTCCAGGCCATCACAAATCAAAGAATATTTTACCAAAGAACCGGACTGGTCTAAGTATGTCACGGGGGAATAAGGGGCAATTGTGATTGTTAGTCACAACAACGGGAATAAATTCAAAGCTTAAATGTGATTTTCCTAATTAGTCGACTTAGTATAGTGAAATTGTTGTGATATTGCTGAGCCATGGTTGCTGACATTACAACATGGCTGTGCATTCGATAAAATCACAAGAAACGATGTTCACTGCACTGTAACGGTTATGCGCTACATTGAAATGTAAATAACCATATACATGATATACGGCGTAAAAGTTAGGAATCTTATTGTTTTACGTGGTTTTGTCGCAATTCATGGAACAGCGATGTTGCCGGTCAATAGCGTGACGTTATTGACAATGACGATGAACGTCACGTAATCTAATGACGTCAAACAAACGTTAACAAATCAACAATGTCGCGCGACATCACATGGGGCTAATGTAATGTACTGGGATATGAACGCAATACGTTGAATAGAACATATTTGCGAATCTGAAAACAGTTATCTGACCCAGAATAAGACTCAAATGTCATCGTCATACAGCCCTGTCCATGCCAAAAAGTATGTCGCACATTGCTGACGCCATCAAAATGATAACGACGTCATGACGCTATGGCGTGATAATAAACACATCAAAAACCATTAAAAACAATAAAAATCAACCATATCCATTATTTTATGGGGTACTTGTACGATACATTAGCCGTCATCTTGCCCTATTCGAAAATGTGTTGTTACTAGATGCGAGACAAGCATGTGTAGGGCGAGACAAGGAAATCTCACACGGGCGTGACTATATATATGCAGATATTCTTGTCTCAAGATTACATATAACCTGGTTGGGGAGAAATATGTATCTAGTCAATGAACGATATGACACTTTGCTATCAGTCAGCATGTATTCGGTCAATGCATAGCGAGGTACCTGATAAATACTACATGTACATGTACTTTGAAATAAAAAAAATTAAATTAATTTGCTAAGTGCAAGGTGAACATGACCACTCAGTTGTTAATGTTAGTCAGATTGCAATAGTTATTTTCCTTTATACTCTCCAGTAATGGAATCACGTTTGTAACGTCGTGACGTCATAATAACGCCATGAAACTTCAGAGCTCCGGATAAGTTTTGTATCTAAAGAGTATTATACCCCCATATTTTAAATTCAATGCACATTTTACTTTTTACAAATGTATTATTGATTTTCTTCCTTATTAAATAGGGAACAAGTGACACAAAATGAAACAAATTAAAAATAAATCACTTATTTGAGCTGCAAAAAGCACTCTGCCAATACGCAGCTTATCTGGAACTCAGTTCTTATTGTAATGTGAATAGTACCGGGTGTCTCTAAATATTAGTTACCATTTCAAATGTCTGTCATTTTATAATTTGATAACATATACTCTTGATTTACATATCAAAATAACCATGGTGGATTGAAGTTTCTAACAAAATAAGTACGGGAAAATATTTGATGTCGTATTACAGGAAATGACGTCATATGACGTCAGTTGTTATTCAATATGGCGTCACCAGCTACTGAAGTTGTTAAATTGTATTGTTACATGGTTTCCGTTGTTTGCACTGTGCAAACATAAAGCGCGTGCTGTTTGCATATGACTTTAGGCAATGCTCATTCCAGGGCCGCGTGTAGACCAAGTGCCTTCATGACGTCACTACGCGGAAGTGCCTTCATGACGTCACTACTTCATGACGTTCATGACGCGGCCCAGGAATATGCATACCGAAAATTATCTACGTGAATGGGACGATTTATAAAAGTACTGAAAATACTGAAAATAATGCTCAAATTACATCAGTTTTTTGTTGGTAATGTAACAATAATGTTTGATCATGTCCAGCCGTGTGCAAACATTTGCTGTGGCCCTCGGGAACTGTTTGAACCCGTGGCCTGCGGCCTTGTGTTCAAACAGTTCCCTTTGGGCCACAGCAAACGTTTGCACATGGCTGGACATGATCAAACCTTATATTATTCAATGGCAAAATGGCATCTTGACCAGAAGAGACTATCAAAAATGCAAGTAAGACGAATTGTTAATCGATTTGAACAAACAGGATCAGTTGAAGATGGGCAACATTCTAATTCTGGGGGGCCAAAGTCTGTAAGAAGTGCAGGGAACTTTGCTGAAATTAGCAATGCTATTGTAGAAACACCTCAGAGATCGGTACAGAAAATTCTAGGGGACATTACTAACACTGCAAGTCGTTCGAGTGCTCATAGAATCTTACGCTATGATTTGAAGTTGACTCCTTACACTTTGTCTGTTATGCAACATCTCAAGGACAGTGATATTGACAGTCGTCTACGCTTTGCCCACTGGATGAATGAGAACTCAGATATTGTTAATGTTCTATGGATTTCTGATGAAGCCCACTTTTAATTAAATGCTGCATTTAAGAACAAGAATTCCGCCACGGAAGCGGTATCGCGCCTGCCGAGGCATTTGACCGTGTTGTGAAAAAAACAATAACTTTAACGCATTTGCCTTACAAAAAAAACCGGATGACGCGGACGACGCGGACGACGCGGACGACGCGGATGACGCGGACGACGCGGACGACGCCGGAAAAAGCGCGACTACAGTCGCGCCTCTGCTAAAGCAGGCGCGAAAAAAAACTGTCGGCATTGGGGAACAGAAAAACCCAACTATTATCTTGAAAAAACCTTGCACAGTGAAAAGGTTACAGTTTGGGCCACTATGAGTTCACAAGGCGTAATTGGCACATTCTTTTTTCAAGACGAAGACTGAGGTGTTGAAACCATCAACAGTGTCCGGTATCTTAATATTCTTAAACGCAAATTCATGCCAGCACTGCGTCGGATGGGTATCGATTTTACTCAGATGTGGTTTCTAACAAGAGGGGCTACCCCGCACACAGCAACAGCAACCTTCGTGGTTGATTGGCTACAGAAGACATTCCGGACTAACGAGTGGCCACCACACTCAGATTCGAGTCCACTAGATTTCTACCTGTGGGGATACTTAAAGGACAGGGTGTACAAACCCGCCCCAAAAACTCTGGAAGAACTAAAGGTGAACATCAGGCGGGGAAATCAGGCAGATAAACATTGAAACATGCCAAGCTGTAATTAGTAATTTCAAGAAACGTTGTGACGTCATTATTGAGCAAAATGGACGTCATGTGGAACATGTGCTGTAATTGTAAACCCAAAGAAAATTTGTGTAAGTGTAAATTATTTTTTGAATTGTGCATACCAAATAAAACTTTAATATGTATACAAATTAGTAGTAACATTTTTTCAGGCGTTATCAACATCAAAATAGAAATATTACCATTTAAAATGGTAACAGATATTATGGGACACCCTGTAGCTGGACATAATAAAGTGTACAGAGTAATATAACAGGGTGTGCGTGTGTTAATGAGTGTATATCACAGTGTGAATGTTTAACATCAGTAACTGGCATGACTTGACCTTGGGCATTCAGAAATACAGGGCATACACGACAAATCATCATCTCCAGAAGACACATTTTGTAGCCAAATACCATATTATCAAATTTGGTTAAGATCTAATAAAAAGAATTTATTACTGGATTGTGTATTTACTGACATACCGTACAACTATCATGACTATGCACTATCTCCTCCTGAGCACGGTTGCTCAAAACCTCTGTTAGCTTAACAGACTGTTAAATCCTTAGCAATGCTAAGGATTTAACAGTCTGTTAAGCTAACAGAAGCTTTGAGCAACTGGGCCCTGCTGCCTATTAGTCTAACACACATAAAACTATCCCATTTGCCCTCAGTGTGGGGATAACTGGCATCTATATACTACAATTGAATTGGTAGTTCCTCCCAAATTAATTACTTCCCCGTATACTGATGTCAATATCATCAAACACATCCATAGTTACAGCAACATGTCATCTATACTGCAACGCGGAGTTCACTAACAATCGTCGCTAATCGTCGCTATTATGACAACATGCAGTGACATGCCACAGCCATATATTACACATTTATTATAAGCAAAGAAGGTAAAATTCTTACCACCGGAGAGAATACCTATTTCACCAACATTGCAAAGTGTCTTATCTAGCAAAGTATACCTTGAGGGATAAATTTTCAATTTAAGGATAAATTTATTCATTTTTATTACCGGTATACTGAATTTATTACATTATCACAGCCATTTTGGCTGTGATAATGTAATAAATTCAGAATAATAATTATGCATACTTTTAATCATCAAGTATATGAAGTCGTTAGTTCTATACGACATAATGCATTTCAGGAAAAATAAATGATTACTCCCTCAAAGTATACTTTGCTAGATAAGTATACTTCGCAATTTTGATGAAATCGGCTACTGATATGGTATCTTTTAAGCAAGCACCAAACGTCAGCGAAACTGATTGATAATGAATGGACCAGAAAAAGAGGAACAAGATTCCCAGACGGGACGAAGAGGAGCAAAATCTCCCGCCGAGTGCATTGAATAGAAAACATGCAGGTGTTCGCAGCACCAGACCATCACTGCAATGATCTCTATCATCAATAGCTACATGACTGCCGTTGTTCGACACCGCTCACAGCCATGTTCAAACGTACAGCATGTGCTGTTTGACTGTGGCTGTAGACAATGCCCATTTCGGGGCCAAGCCAACACATACATAATGCATGTGTCTCATGACGTTACTAGAATGCACCATTACGTCACCAGACTAGTTCACAACGGTTACATTGGAATTGATGCGGCTGTAGCACGCAATGTGTACTGCAATCCCAGAATATGTTTGTGTAAATCAGCTGTTGGAATGGAGCAGATTATCAAAGTACCGAAAGTACTGCATATATGCTCAAATTACACAATATTTCCAACGGCCTTCGAGTTCAAACAGTTCCCTCGTGCCACGGCAAAAGTTTACCCACGGCTGGACATTGTCAAATTTTATATTTAATACATGCAAATGGTGTAATATTATATATGTTATTTATCTTTTTGCTGCAAGCCTAAAAAAGCAGATGTCCAATACATCATATTGAAGACGTGGAGATTGATCTGGTAACTACATGTAGCCACATGACCAATGACCATCTCATATTCTGTGTCACTTGTAAAGATTAGTATCTTTAGCAGGCCCAATAGACATTTCTTTGTGGTGCAAATGACCATAAGTAAATTCAAAATTAGTGCTATAACATCAAAATAAGAACATACTGGAATGCAGAACATCGCTCAGAACAAATGGAATTTGAACAAATGTGAAGTGAACAGATGCAAAGAAGGTAAAATCATGGCAATATTTTTAAATTTGCAAAGTTCATCCTGATAAAGGACCTGAGGCACTGCAACATTGTGTGAGCCCTCATGGATTGTGAAAGGGAGTCCAAAAAGGCTTGTCATATGTGCATTCGCATGGTGTTAGAGCCGCCTAGCGGTAATAATTGTTTATTTACGGTTTTTGTTTGTAACGTATGGCGCGTCGGAGCACGACGTCAACGACGTTGTTTTTTCACGTTACAACGTTTCAAACGTTCAGTTTGAATTTTGATGAACGACAACATAATTGAGAATCGACACTAAAGTAAAGCGCATACTTGAAACCGTGTTGTATTGTATACCAAAACACACTACAATTCTTGATTTCGTGTTCTTCAATCGACGATAACATGGCGAGTACGGAAACCTGCATTGACATTACGAAAACCAGCAGTGACAACCAGTATTTCAGTGGCATACGACGCGCTCGTACAACAAACTTAGCCCAACTGACGAAACTATAATGAACTGGAGAAAAACATGATATCGTATGAAAATACGGAGAATGTGAAACAGATATACAATAACTTGTGTGATCGTTTTGAGCAATTTACATTGTCACATTTAAGTTGTTTAGATGCGTGCTCAGAACCTGATGTGTATGCGGATTTGGAACTGAACTACTACAGTTGTCAGAAGAACTTTATCGAGTTCCGGGATAGGTTTTCCCAGTGGATAGCTGAAGAGAAAACTCCTGAAGAAAACGATGCGTGTTCAATTGTCAGCCGTGTGAGTTCAGTCGGGTCGTCGCAGTCCAGGTTCAGGAGCGCCAAGGCAAAGCGGCTGATAGCGGAAAATAAACTAAAGAAATTGACAAATAGAAACAATGAAAAATGATATATCTAATATAGATATCATTTCAACTAAACAGGGTTTAAATACCTATTTTACGACCGGTAATACGCCATTTACACATATTGATCAAGTTTAACAGTATCTTTTAATTTCAGGCAAAATGGATTTCACGAACCATTTTCATCCAAGAAAGAAACAGGAACATACAAAACACAACAATGTCGGAGATTTGTCGAATCATTATCGACGAAAAAAACCAGAAGAAATATATGCGGAACAAGTGCCTAATGGACAATGGTATTCGATTGTACTATCTAATTTAGATGAACAAATTACACCAAAGACAATTCAAAGTCGTGTATACAAACAGGATGATTCTGGAAATTTTGAAAAGTCTCATTCTAATAACAACATTGGGGTTTATGCCAATGCAAAAATGTATGACAAAGGGATTCATTTGTATCCTACTATCAACTTCGCAACTCCTATGGATACTTATCACCTAATGGGTGAAAAAGATGCGGATATAAATGATTGCGTTGAACAATTTCTAAATAATACACCAGGCGCCATGATATGGCACAATGGAACAACAGATAGTAATTGTCAATTTCAAGGACTACATATTCATTTGATAGCACATTCAACATTGAAACTTTCAGACAATTATCGATATAAGAAGATGAAAACAGTGCTTACCAGATATGGTATTAATGTCAAATACCAATGGATTCGTCATATCGAGGCAGTTACACGACATCTAATTACTAAACCACGTATTTTACTTGGATGTAATAACATGTCACTATGTGCCAAACTTACAAAAGCTACAATGTTAAATGAGAGTGTACTTCCAAAAAAATTAGACAATTCGGATTTGATTGATTTCTCCGTCGATGAAGCAGTAACAGACTTTGATGAAACAAAAACTGCAGTATACTTTCTTGAAAAACAATTAAACACCATGGAGAATGCCATAGATAAAAGTATGGGAGGATACATCAAGAAAGTAGCTACTGGAGAAGTTGTACCTGTTGTAACTACATCATTTGCGGAAATGACACATAGTGAATCCGTGAGTGCCGACATAAAAAAATTCAGAACGACCAAAAACGCTGAAAAGGTCGATATTATACACAAATTCCTCGATAAATACGAAAGCAGGACAGCTGATGGAATTCTCAGAAACATACTATTAACAAATAATAAAGAAGAATTATTACTTTGGAGATCTATAAAGCTAGCTCCATATTTCAGTGATACATTTGCACATACCATTGCAGAACATCAAATTCAAAAAGAAGGAAAAGGAAGAAAGACAATTGAGGAAGTTATTGCTAATTGTCCTGTACCAGACAATGGACTTACTATACCAGAAACCGCCTTAAAATTTAAGGAATGGTGTTTAGAACAGCAAATAAAACCCGGAGACTATCTACTGAAATTGTTTCAAATTCTAGACAAATCAGTTGAAAAACTGAATGCATTTATGCTCCAGGGAGAGTCCAATGCGGGTAAGACGTATTGGACGTCTTGTTTACTGCCGATAGAGCAATGTGGACAAACAATACAGTCACAGGATTTCGCCTATCAGGCATGTATCAACAAGGATTTAATAGTTATACCCGAATTGATTTTAACGAAACCCGAACAGGTAGAAGAGACAAAAAAAGTCTTAGAAGGATTACCTACCATGATTAATATAAAGTGTAAAGCGCCAGCAATGTTACACAGAACGCCAGTATTATTGACATGCAATAGAGTGCCGTGGACAAATTTTTCCGGAGAAGGAGAAGCGTTTAAGAACAGAATGTATATGTATGATAATTTGGTAACATCGGATGTCCTTCGCGAGGTTAAATCTCCAGATCCAAGGTTTTTCGCAGAAATGTTCGAATTCATAAAGACGAATATAACTACTAACATTGAATGGCCAATAACACCGACGAGTCCATTTTGGTGCTTATTTGAGGAACAAGTAGAAATGAAGTTAGAAGAAACACTCATCTGTGGATTTACAACTCTAGCTGAAACAGCATCAAACTTCACAACAACAAGCCAGAAAACATACGATTATAATGATGGACTTGCTTTCCTATCACGAGACTATGATCAACTTAACAATGCATCGAACGACAGACTATATTGTCCTCCACAAAGACTTTTGAGTGCCACTCTCCAGTGGATAAAGAAACTTGGTGAAAACGGTAATACTGATTACCGTACACCAAAAGTGATATCAAGCATGACAAATGAAGTATATTCAGTCAGTACTGATATGGACGAATGGGATTACTCATCGTTCCGTAATGGATATATCCATGCAAAGAGACTTTTATTGAAAATGGGAAATTGGGGACTCGGAGTTAGTCACGAAGAATTTGAACTAACCGTCAAAGGAATGGTTAAAACATTTATTATCAAACTAAGTGCTTGTTTGCGTTTTCTAGTCGAACAAGGAAAAGATGCAGGATTTTCAATAAATGATGATTCTGGGACGTCTATCGGTGAACGCACGTTTATAGCAGGTGTGACGATCACATCTACTCCAATGAAAAGAAAAAGAAATTCAGATGATGGTATCAGCGATGATATAGACGAACATGAAATGAAAAAAAAAAAAAGAGTGCCTAAACTTCGCATTAACATTAAAAAGGAAACATGTGAATTAATGGATGATAGTATTCCTGGAGCGGCAGAACGTCCATGTAAAGCATTAAATCAGACTATTCATGGAGCGGCAGAACGTCCAATCATAATAAGTGATGATGACGACGAAATGAACACCAGTATGACATCATTAACCAGTCTCGAGAGTGCATTAGATAATGCGGAAAACAAGACAATCGAAGTATTCAACCCTACTAATATTACTGTAGATGAAGCAAAAGCACATATCGCTTTTGCATTGTCTGGAAACCAGGAATGCGAAACACAAATGATGGAGACGACAGGATTAACCATGCGTCAAATGATGTTAATCGCAGATGAAGACTTGTAAATATTGTATTGTACATGTATAAAATATTAAAAAATAGTATATAAAAGAGTTCCTGATAAAAAATAACAAAAAAGAAAGTACTTTTCCACTCAGTTAGATGAGTTGGAAAAGTACTTTTTTTTTTTAACACAAAAATTTTTTTCCCCGCCAAATATAATAGAAAAATACGAAAATGTTGAAAATAAGACTAGGACATTATAACGGTCGGCGGCAATTTTTTTTTTTTTCAGTCAGATTTTTTACCCTAATGCGAAGTCGAGGAGGTGGCGATCGAGGAATCCGTTTGGTGGCAGGCTGTGGGGGAGGAGACCGGTGCGCGGACAGTAACTGTAGCTCCTGATCTAGCTGCGGATAGGGGTGACCCCGACGTCAAATTCATGTGATATTCGCAGCGCGGCGGACAATATGAACATTATACCGGCACATGCTGTGACTACACCCGTCACTATAGTGACAACTCGACTTCAGGAAGTATACGTGATCGCCCCAGCATAGCTGATGATATGAATATCTGTGCGGGTACCCGGGGTGACGACGCAGGTACGAGTGGGTCAAAACACATCGGCCACGATTCATGATGCGACTTCCGGCATTGAACGTGATTATTACAGTGCATGCGCACAAGACAATATAAACATTCTACCCGGTTCCGCAGTGTATAAGCAGCAGTCAGATGTTAGAAGACCGCGGTAAGTCTGTTTATTCGGGGGGGTTCAACAGTTGCTGTGCCCAGCATAGATGCAGCCTTCCATCGCCTGGCAACTACGCTGCATGAGGGATTCAATCTGCCCAAACCAGAACTGTTGACATTTAATGGTGCGCCCACTGTTTATTGCAAATTTATAAAGAACTTCGAGACGAACATTGAGAGTAGGATTAGCGATGATAGATTAAAATTGAGTTACTCGATTCAGCATTGTGAAGGTGAAGCGAAAAGTTGTATAGAAGATTGTGTTAGAGTCTGGTAGGGAGCCACGCTTCTCTGACTTGGCTAAGTTTGTTGATGAAAAATCACGTGTCGCCAGCTCGACGTATGGTCTTGACCTTGTTCGAGAAACCAGTAAATTCAAGGGCGATAACAAATTTTATTCAAGTAAACGTCCTAGTAATGGTTTCAAGAGCAATGCCATGGCCTTGACTATTCATAGCGAGAGTAAAGTCTTATGAATGGAAATGTGTTTGTTGCGACGGTACCTGTGTTGATTTAGCATCATGTAACAAATTCAAATACATGCATGAACTTAGATGATCGCGGTAGGCTTGTTCGCAAATTCAAACTGTGTTTCAATTGTTTAAAAGGCAAACACTTTTCCAACAATTGTCGAAAATCACCAGCATGTACAGCATGTAAACGTAAACATCATACCCTGTTACATATTTGGACTAGTTCAGAGTTTGAGCACACAGCTACACAATCTTCTGTTAATTGTGCAGCAACAAAGGGGTCAACGCTTAAAAATTGTTTGGGGATAATTCCCGTTATTGTGAAGGGTGGGAATGGTAGATCTAGCCAAACATATGCCCTGTTAGATGACGGCGCTGACAAGACGTGATACGAACGCCTAATACAAACTTTAAACGTCGCCAGCAGACCCATCACGCTCCAGATCTCCACGGTTAGCTCCAGTGAAAGTGCAAATTATGGCCAGGAGGTCGATCTGCATGTTCAAGCTCTAATGGGTGGAGGTGAAGTGCTTCTACCCAAGGTCTGGTCTGTAAGTAAACTTCCCATTTTGACTCGTTCCGCGGCGACCAGCGTGGACATTCGCAAATTACAGTATTTGGCTGATATTGATATTCCGCAAATCAAAGTGGATGATGTCATGTTGTTGATAGGTACGGACTCGCCAGCCGCCATATTCCGTTGGAAGTGCGTGCAGGAAACGATAATCAACCATATGCCGTCCACACACGTTTAGGTTGGACAGTGCGAGGACCAATACCAGATATAACTATATGTGCAGCCGGTTCAGCAAATGTGCATTTTGGACAATTCAGCAATATATTGTTGCAGCAGCAGCTTGAGCGGATATGGACTACAGATTTTGATGATAAAATACGAGTCGACAATAATTCAATGTCGGTAGAAGACAAGCGTGCTGAAATGATTATGGAATCTTCCATCAGTCACGAGGACGACCACTACAAATTAGGACTTCCTTGGCATGACGAGAGCGCGTCGTTACCTAACAATATTATGCTCGCACAAACGCGTCTTCAACAGCTCAAACGCAAATTGTCACGTGATTCTACGTTGCGTCACATGTACACGGAGATTATATAGCAAAGGGATATGCCACGGAACTAAGACATTTTGAAAATAACTCAAAACGCATGTCGTACCTACCTCACCATCCTGTGGTCAATGTAAACAAACCCGGAAAAGTGTGCATAGTTTTGATTGTGCAGCCAAATATCATAGTGTTTCACTCAATAGTAAACTCCTCCAAGGACCTGATTTGATGAATAGTTTGGTTGGTGTGTTTATA
The DNA here is from genome assembly GCA_029237695.1 of Conchocele bisecta. Lineage (NCBI taxonomy): Eukaryota > Metazoa > Mollusca > Bivalvia > Lucinida > Thyasiridae > Conchocele > Conchocele bisecta. The sequence goes on from CM055277.1 coordinate 8,048,376, forward strand.
CGGTTCAGACAGGAGAAAGTAGCCATGTGCGCGGATATCGAGGCCATGTTCCACCAAGTGCGTGTTTGAGAGGAAGACTGTGATGCTTTGCGTTTTCTATGGTGGCCAAATGGGGACATGGATCAACAACCGAGACATTACTGGATGCAGGTTCATTTGTTCGGTGCGACATCCTCTCCAAGTTGTGCAGCGTATGCGCTGAGACAAACGGCTAGCGACAATGCTGCTGAGTACCAACCGGAAGTTGTGTCAACCGTTGAGAATAATTTTTATGTTGATGACTGTCTTAAATCTGTTTCATCGGAAGAGACAGTAATCAAACTTTCCTCAGATCTACAATGTCGGATGAAGAAGGGTGGTTTCCGGCTTACGAAGTGGTTCAGTAATAGCAGAACTGTTCTAAATGCAATACCGGAATCTGAACGTGCCTCGTCTGTAGTGAACCTTAGTCCCGGCGACGTGTTGCCAAGTGAACGTCCTTTAGGTGTCAAGTGGAATGTGAATGAAGATAAAATCGAATTCAAAGTCAAGTTAACTGATAAACCGCTAACGAGACGTGGTATACTGTCGATCGTCAGTTCAGTGTATGACCCACTGGGACTTGTGGCACCAGTTACACTACGCGCGAAGGCGATTGTGCAGAGCTTATGCAGGAAAAAACTGGACTGGGATGACAGAGAAGAACCGTGACGAATGGCAACATTGTTTAGAGAACGTGTCTGTGAAACGTTGTTTCCAACCACAAGGGTTTGGTAAAATCAAGAACGCTCAGTTACATATGTTCACTGACGGAGCAGAACTGGGTTACGGTGCTTGTGCGTATCTACGGCTGGTTGATGAACAGGACAACATTACGTGCTCGCTCATTATGGGGAAATCACGACTCGCGCCAATTAAGCAGTTGTCAATACCACGGCTGAAGTTGTCTGGAGCTGTCGTCGCATGTCATATATATGGTATCTTGGACGAGGAACTAGAGATAAAAATCAACACCGTTACATTCTGGACTGACTACCATAGTATTGGGCTACATTAGAAATGTGTCAAGATGTTTTAAGACATTTGTTGGAAATAGGTTGAGTGTGATTCACGACATAACGTCACCAGATCAATGGCGCTACATCGGCACGCTACCAAATCCAGCCGACGTTGCTTCAAGAGGCATTGATGACTGTGAAACACAGTGACTGGACACATGGCTTAACGGACCCGATTTCCTGTGGCATGATCCAAATAATTGGCCTAATCAAATTGTGCACAATGAAGTAGTTGACGATGACATTGAGATCAAGAAAGAGATATACATTCACGCTACCACAAGTGACGTTATAGACAATTTGATGTGTCGCTATTCTGACTGGCTAAAACTAAGACTGATGGTTGCTTGGCTGATCAGATTCAAGTTATATTGTAAACAACGGTACCTGAAACAAACGGTGCAGTGTAATGTCGGCAATCTCACCTTGACTTAAATTCAAACGGCTACAAATGCCATAGTAGTGCATGTCCAAGAGAAGTGTTTCATGAATGAAAAAACTAATTTGAAATGCACAAAACCTGTGAATAAGGAGAGTCGTATCGCATCTCTCAACCCTGTGATAAACAATGACCTGATTCGAGCAAAAGGACGCATGAATTCAATGGACACAAGTGAGTGTCCCATTATTCTGCCAAATGGACATCACGTGACCACGTTGATTATTCGTTTCATTCATGAGACACAAGGTCATATGGGAAACCAACAGGTGCTTGCAGCCACACGTGAAAAATACTGGATTATAAAAGGACCCAGTTTGGTGAAAAAGATTGTCAGATGCTGTGTGTTGTGCAAACGTCACCACAGCCCGTTGTGTTGGCAATAGATGGCACCTCTGCTTGAAGAGCAAATGACTCCCGATAAACCACCTTTCACATTTGTGGGTATAGACTATTTTGGCCCTTTCACTGTAAAGTCAGGTCGGACATGCGTCAAGAGGTATGGTTGTTTGTTTACCTGTCTCACAACCAGAGCCGTTCATCTTGAAGTCGCTCAAAGTTTGACAACTGATTCATTCATTGCTGCATTTCAGCATTTTGCTAGTCGACGAGGATGTCCATCCAAAGTGCTTAGTGATAATGGAACTAATCTCGTAAGTGGGGACCGCGAGCTACGAAAATCGATACAAGAATGGAATCAGTCCAGAATAGGTCAACATATGATGCAGAGTGAAATTGAATGGCATGTCAACCCACCATACGCCAGTCATAGAGGTGGTGCCTGGGAGCGAATGATCCGTTCAGTACGCACAATTCTAAAGGCACTTGCCAGAGAGCAGACACTTACTGATGAACAACTCAATACCTTGATGACGGAGGCTGAGAAAATCATGAATGACAGACCGATAACTCAAGTAAGCAGTGATCCCAATGATCCGCCAGCACTTACACCCAGCATGATGTTGTTGTTGAAATCAAATTCCAGTTTACCCTCAGGTGTGTTAAACAAGAGGGCCATGATGGCCCTAATTCGCTCACCTGACTCCATGAACACCAGAGGAGAATGTGACATTGAGTTCATATGTGTTTTAAAAAACTTGTGCTATTTTTAGTTGGCGGTCATCTTGGATTAAGCGATGACTCTCATTTTACCAAATCTGGAAATGCTTCACCCAAGGATCTTAACTTAAGTTTGGCCAGCCTCGGCCAGCATCGGCCATGTGGTTCCCGAGAAAAAGACGTTCAAAATCTTGAATAAATGGATCTTTTGGCGGCCATCATGGATGACATAATCATCCGATTCCAACAAACATTGCACCAGAGCAATCACCTCGTCGATACCTTCAATTTGATATATGACATGAGCATATTCGGTCAAAAATAAAATTTGACCCCACAGGCCACGCCCATTTTTGACCTCGGGGTCATCATTTTAACACCTTTGAAAGAGCATTCTACATCGATCATTCCTACCAAGTTTCGTCGAAATCTGGCCGGCTGTTCATGAGAAGAAATCTTTTTAAGAATTTGCGCTATTTTTAGATGGTGGCCATCTTGGATTAGCGACGACCTCCGTTTTAACAAATCGGAAAAGGCTTCACCCATGGACCATAACTGTGAAGTTTGGCCACCATGGACCAAGCGGTTCGTGTGAAGAAGAATTTTGAAATCTCTAATAAAAGAAGGACCTTTTGACCTTTCGGCGGCCATCATAGATGACATGACCATCCAATTTCGACAAAAAATGTACCAGAGCGATCGCCTCTTTGATACCTTCGATTTGATATAGACATGACCATATGCGGTCAAAAATAAAATTTTACCCCACGAGCCACGCCCATTTTTGACCCTGGGGTCACCATTTTAACAACTTTGAAAGAGCATTGTACATCGATCATTCCTACCAAGTTTCGTCGAAATCCCGCTGGCGGTTCATGAGAAGAAGATCTTATAAGAATTTATGATATTTTTAGACGGCGGCCATCTTGCTTTAGCGATGACATCCATTTTAACAAATCTGAAAAGGCTTCACCCATGGACCATAACTTTTAAGTTTGGCTACCATGGGCCAAGCGGTTCATGTGAAGAAGAATTTTGAAATCTCTGATAAAAGAACGACCTTTTGACCTTTCGGCGGCCATCTTGGATGACATAACCATCCGATTTCGACAATAAATGCACCAGAGTGATCGCCTCGTTGATACCTTCGATTTGATATATAACATGACCATATTCGGTCAAAAATAAAATTTGACCCACGGGCCACGCCCATTTTTGACTCCGGGGGTCACCATTTTAACAACTTTGAAAGAGCATTGTACATCGATCATTCCTAGCAAGTTTCGTCGAAATCCGGTTAGCGGTTCATGAGAAGAAGATTTTTTAAGAATTTATGCTATTTTTAGACGGCGGCCATCTTGGATTAGCCATGACCTCCATTTTAACAAATCTGAAAAGGCTTCACCCATAGACCATAAATTTTAAGTTTGGCTACCATGGGCCAAGCGGTTCATGTGAAGAAGAATTTTGAAATCTCTAATAAAATAACGACCTTTTGACATTTTGGCAGCCATCTTGGATGACATAACCATCCGATTTCGACAAAAAATGCACCAGAGTGATTGCCTCGTTGATACCTTCGATTTGATATATGACATGACCATATTCGGTCAAAAATAAAATTTGACCACAATTTGACCTCACGGGCCATGCCCATAGTTGACCCCGGGGTCACCATTTTAACAACTTTGAAAGAGCATTGTACATTGATCATTCCTACCAAGTTTTGTCGAAATCCGGTTGGCAGTTCTTGAGAAGAAGATTTTTGAAGAATTTGTGCTATTTTTAGACGGCGGCCATCTTGGATGACGTAATGACGTAATTTTAACAATTTTGTAATCCCCCTACCTAAGGACCATGACCATGAAGTTTGGTGACTATAGGCCCAATGGTTACCGAGGAGAAGACGTTTGAAAATGTTCATGGACGACGACGGACGACGACGACGGACACATTGCGGTAACAATAGCTCACATGAGCTTCGCTCAGGTGAGCTAAAAAAGAAGATGTATATGCCACACGACGATGGAGGCAGGTCCAGTATCTCGCCAATGTGTTCTGGAAAAGATGGCTACGAGAGTACTTACCAGCGTTGCAAATACGACAGAAATGGCAGAGGAAAAACACAGATATACGTAAAGGCGATGTCGTGCTAGTCGCCGAGGAGAACACTCCAAGAGGACACTGGCCATTGGGCAGAGTTGTTGAAGTAAATGTAGGTCGGGATGGGCATGTTCGTAGCTGTGTGGTCAAGACTCGAACCTCAAGCTCAGTCAAGCCAATCACCAAGTTATGCTTACTAGAAAGTTCATTGTAATATATACGATAATGAAATTTACATAATTTTATGGTGGGGAATGTTAGAGCCGCCTAGCGTCAATAATTGTTTATTTACGTTTTTGTTTGTAACGTTTGGCGCGTCGGAGCACGACGTCGTTGATGCCCTTAGGCGTCAACGACATCCTGTAACGTAATGACGACTTTCGTTGTTTTTTCACGTTCCAACGTTTCAAACGTTCAGTTTGGATTTTGATGAACGACACCATAATCGAGAATCGACACTAAAGTATAGCGCATACCGGTACTCGAAACCGTGTTGTATTGTATACCAAAATCCACTACAATTAGTATCTTTAGCAGGCTCAATAGACATTTCTTTTGTGGTGCAATGACCACAAGTAAATTCAAAATTAGTGATATAACATCAAAATAAGAACATACTGGAATGCAGAACATCGCTCAGAACAAATGGAATTTGAACAAATGTGAAGCGAACAGATGCAAAGAAGGTAAAATCATGGCAATATTTTGAAATCTGCAAAGTTCATCCTGATAAAGGACCTGAGGCACTGCAACATTGTGTGAGCCCTCATGGATTCCTCATGGAATTTGTGGACACAGACCTTTTCTCCCTGTTCGAGTGCAGTGATCCGAGCAGCGACCAAAAGCACCGCATTGTGAAAGGGATCCTAAAAGGCTTGTCATATGTGCATTCACAAGGAATCACACATCTTGACATTAAGCTGGAAAATATCCTAGTAACAAAGATCGCTGATTTTGGGTTATCTGCACGGTTCCAATCCCAAACAGGTGAGGCTGTCAAGTTGCACAGATTTCTGGGCACTGTTCCATACATGGCTCCCGAGCTCCTGCGATTGCAGTACAATCGCTCCCGGGGTGTGTTGATGCCACCCCTCAACATCTGGGTGTGTGGCTGCCTCAAATCCTGAAAAGCGATACCAAGCACCGCATCGTCTCAGGGATTCTCTCCAGCTTGAGGTACCTGTATTCCCAGGGCATTGCCCATCTCTACCTCAAACCGCATGACATCATGCTAGACACAGCGTGCGATCCAAAGATTGCTGACTTCGGGACATCTGAAATATGACCATGAACAAATTCATCCAGATAAAGGACCTAAGGCACTCCAACATTTTACGGTGTGGATACCTCATGGTTAGCGGAGCCGTAAAACTGATTCTCAGACCATAAAACCTCACACATACCGCTCTAAATCGAAAAACAAAGCATGGTTATCCCCATTCTAATGCACCAAGTGTGCTCCCTGCTTTCTGCAACATCGTAGCATATCACGAACAGTGGATTTTTCACTACGTCAACAGGTTGTTGTCGTCATCGATAACCGCTTCACACCAAATGAATTTGAAGAAATTAACTCCGCCGAAGAATATTCCCATTTCAAATTGAGATTAACAGGACTTTTTCTAAGACATTAATACATTTATTCAACTCAGTTTATTTTAAAAATTGTATTGCTTTTCTATGTGTAGTTGCAACAGTTAATTGCTTTTATTCATTTAAAGAATATGTCAACATTTCTACATTGAGTTCGCGTGATTTTTACAAAGGAAATGTCAACAAGTGTCAACGGCATTGAACAGGATTTCCCAGGATTTACGCCTAATTCAGGTGATTACCCATCTGCAATACAATTTATTATGTATAGTCATGTATGCGCACATTGGAATTCGTAAAGTTATAGGCTGGTACTGGCATATTGAGTTTGCATTTGAGCATATTGATTTGGGAAATAGATATTTGGATTCCCTGCCGCTGGCCATTGTTTACAAAAGCGCGTAGGGTTACATAAATCTGTCAAGTTGTAAAACACAGACTGGTAAAACGGAGATTTTATATGCTGTGATTTTTCATATTTTATAGGCTGTAAATTTGTTTACAACTGACCAATCAGATGCGTACTTTATATTTTCGGTGCATTAGAATTCCCCTTATACTGATGTCAATATCATCAAACACATCCATAGTTACAACAACATGTCATCTATACTGCAACGCGGAGTTCACTAACAATTGTCGCTATTATGACAACAGTGACATTCCACAGCCGTATATTTAGGGGATAACCATGCTTTGTTTTTTTATTTGGAGCGGTATGTGGTTTTATGGTCTGTGAATCAATTTTACGGCGACGCATTAGCGGAGCTGTAAAACTGATTCACAGACCATAAAACCTCACACATACCGCTCCAAATCGAAAAACAAAGCATGGTTATCCCCATCTAATGCACCTAGTGTGCTCCCCACTTTCTATAAACGTCGTAGCATATCATGAACAGTGATCTTTTTCATTACGTCAGCAGGTTGTTGTCGTCATATCGATAACACGCCTCACACCAAATGAATTTGAAGAAATGTAACTCCGCCGAAGAATATTCCCATTTCAAATAGATTAACGGGACTTTTCATAAGATATCTATACATTTATTCAACTGTAATGTTTATATTAACTATTGTATTGCTTTTGTATGTGTAGTTGCAACAGTTATTTGCTTTTATTCATTTAAAGAAATGCCAACAATTCTGCATTGGGTTCGTGTGATTTTACAAAGGAAATGTCAGCAACAACTTGTGTCAACAGGACTAGGATTTCCCTGGATTTACGCCTAATTCAGGTGAATACCCATCTGCAATACAGTTTATTATGTATAGTCATGTATGTGCACATTGGAATTCGTAAAGTTATAGGCTGGTACTGGCATATTGAGTTTGCATTTGAGCACTTTATTAAATTCTTCTGCATTTTGGGCGGGTGGGGTAATATTTTTAGGAATTTGTTGAAGGGCCACCACACTGAAGCCACGTTTGTCAGCCGTTGGTAGATTCTCTTTTCCACTTTGGGTTGTACATGTCAATATGGCCGAATGGATAACCGAAAATGTACCGAAATTAATTTGGAAATATTTGCATTCCCCGCCGCTGGCCATTGTTTACAAAAGCGCGTAGGGTTACATAAATATGTCAAGTTGTAAAACACAGGCTGGTAAAACGGAGATTTTATATGCTGTGATTTTTCATATTTTATAGGCTCTGATTTCAATTGACCAATCAGATGCGTGCTTTCTAGTTTCGGTGCATTAGAATACAAATTTATTATATGCAAAGAAGGTAAAATTCTTACCACCGGAGAGAATACCTCATATGTTACATTTGTATATAGTAAGCAAGCACCAAACGTCAGCGAAACTGATTGATAATTGGTAATGAGACTTTCCATTCTAATTCTCCCTACTGACATTTATGACGTCATTGACGTTGCCAGAGGAAACGAATGATGAGGAGTTGCCACGACGTCACCATTTTGGTTAAGAGTCATAAATTAATGCTTCCACAATAAATGATTTAAATGGAACACACAATCGGTGTTATTATATTCCTGGCGTGCGCATAACCTGCGCACCAAATTCTGGTAGCAGAGCGAGGTTTATTCTGATCCGTAGGCGAGTAAGCAATCGTAACATCGTGACATTATCGAAATACAGAACTGAAATGGCAAATATCGAAGAATCGGTGCCACACAAAAATCGAAATAGTCCAATCGACGACGACGACAGCAACTTCGTGATGAACTTTAATATACAAGAAGAACAACTGAAGAAGGAGAAAGCGAAAGCTAAATCGAATTTTACACGATGTCGACACCGAGTTCTACGATTAATCGATAATGAAGATTTACCGAGCAGGCAAGTCGTCAGGGAGGTATGTGAGAAGTTGGGACACTTGTATGGAAATCGCTACGGGAATAATGTTGCAATTATCAGATCTATATTCGAAATTTAATGAATCAGAAAAATGTAAACTAATGATATCAGAACTAGAAAAGGTAGAAAGTGAATTTTAAGCTGCCAATGATTCTGCACGTGACTATTTGGACTCTAGAAGAGACGACCAATCCAGTGTAACTTCGGAAACGGTGCACATAGACTTGCTAAATGAAAATCACTGATAACGAAGAGCACCAGAAACAGACGGGAACCACGGAGGTAAGGTTTCATGATATCAGTAATACTTGTAACCCGTATCTGATTGAAGACAATTCATATAGCGCAGAAAGCGCGAACTCCAAAAATATCGGATATATTCCAAATCTGAATTACATGCATGACCAAAGCTCAAACACTCGATCTAGTCGTTGGGCAAATAGTGAGTTTGGATTGCTATCAGAAAACTCAAGAGTACCAAGAGTCCCAACTACGCAGAATACTTTCAATACTTCGGCAAGTAAGGCAAACACTGTGCGGCTTGCGACCGGAACAATGCCGTCAATAGGTCGAGATCTTTGGAAGCAATTGAAGCGTGTAGAAATACCAGTATTTTCCGGGGATAAACGTACATACCAAAGTTGGAAGGCTGCATTTATTGCCTGCATTGATAATGCACCGGCGACAGCCGAATACAAATTGCTGCAACTTAAGACAATATCTTTCCGGCGAGGCACTCAAAGTAATCGATAATCTTGGACATTCTGCCATAGCATATGAGGCAGCAAAAAGAGCGGTTAGAAAGAAAATATGGTGGTAAACGTCGTCAAATCGCTATATACATTGAAGAATTAGAACAGTTCAGACAAGTACGTCCTGGAAATGCTAGGGATATCGAGCAATTTGCCGATTCACTGGATATCGCCCTAATTAATCTCCAAGAAGCTGGTCAGTATCAGGAACTGGGCGACGGCTCTCTGTATACGAAGTTGCAAAGGAAATTACCCGAGTCAATGCTAGCGAGATATCATCGTTGGATTTTCGAAAGTAACAAGCCTGAATCAGTCGCCAGTCTGCGCATGTGGGTAATACAAGAAGCGGAATTTCAAACAATAGCATCGGAAACCGTACATGGAGTTTCTAGCAAACCAGGTTATATTGAATCAACCAGACCGTTTCTTAGGGCACCGAATCAGCGCACATTTTTTGGTGGAATTAAAGGCAGCAGTAACAAACCAATGGACAACATGCATCGACAATGCAAAGTATGCGGGCTACAACATGCAATATGGATGTGCCATGATTTTTTAAAAATGAGTGTGGCCGACAGATGGAACACAGCCAAGCGTTGTAACCTATGCTATCGTTGCCTAGGTGAAGGTCATCGTGGAAAAATATGTTTGAGAAGTAGACCATGTGGACTGAATGGCTGCACGGATGTTCATAACCGACTGCTTCATAGGAATGTGTCACGACCAGAACATAGGTACGAGACAGTTGGTCCGAGTCACAACAGTGGCGACAATGCGCATTCAAGAAATACTAGAGATGCAGTTCGAAATAGTCCTGTTATGGAGGGGAACTATAATTTATATCGAGAGAAACCAGAAACGACAATGGTTTCACAATCATATACCAAACCAGAATTCAAGCTTGGATTAAACGGTTCTTATATAACTGTCGACAGTCAAAAGAGAGCAGAATATCTGGAGAACTAACTTCTGGTGAAATAAACAAGGCTGAAATCAATTGAATTAAACAAGCTCAACGTACTGAATTTCGGGATGAGTGGACAGCAGTTGCATGCGGAAAACGCAGAGAAAAACAGTATCTGTGCTTGTTTACCTGTCTAGCAACACGAGCAGTTCATTTGGAGATAGCATTCGGTCTGGACACAGACTCATTCCTGAACGCCTTCTACAGGATGGCATGTCGCAGAGGCTTGCCAGAAGAAATGTTGTCGGATAATGGTACAAATTTCAAAGGTGCAGACAGAGAACTGAAATTATTAGTAGGGCAATTAGACCAAAATCGTATCCAGGAATCAACAGCAAACAGGGGCATAAAATGGACATTCAACCCGCCACTGGCACCACACTTTGGTGGAGTACAGGAGACATTAATTAAGTCTGCCAAGAAAGCGATCAAGGCCATTTTAGGGAACGCGGATATCAATGATGAAGAACTCATGACCGCAATCATTGGAGCGGAATCATGATGAATTCCCGACCTTTAACATACCAGTCATCAGACCCTCACGACCAGACGCCATTGACTCCAAACCACTTTCTACATGGTCAGATGGGCGGACGATTCGCGCCGCTAGTCGTCGACGAAACAGCATTCAATCCAAGAAAAAGATGGCGCAGAGTTCAAGAGTTAGTTCGACACTTTTGGCATCGTTGGATTCGGGAATGGCTGCCGGGACCGACAGCACACAAGAAATGGTTCGGCACAGACCGGGTCATTCGAGTTGGTGAGGTAGTTCTCGTGATGTCACCAGATACGACGAGAGGAAGCTGGCCACTTGGACGGGTGATCGAGGTCTTCCCAGGACAGGACGGGCATGTACGTGTGGTCAAGATACAGGTGGGACGGACAATGCTGGTGCGGCCGATATCCAAGCTGTGTCCTCTAGAGTGTGATGTTCACGTGGAGAATAATTAGATATTAACTGTTCATAATTATTTTAATTACGTTATTATAATTTTTATAGCATTCTAATAATCTATTTAACGTGTTTATTTATATAAAAATGTTGACATTTTGAGGAGGGGAAGAAATGGTAATGAGACTTTCCATTCTAATTCTCCCTACTGACGTTTATGACGTCATTGACATTGCCAGAGGAAACGAGTGATGAGGAGTTGCCACGACGTCGCCTAATTGGTTAAGAGTCATAAATTAACGCTTCCACAATAAATGATTTAAATGGAACACACAATCGGTGTTATTATATTCCTGGCGTGCGCATAACCTGAAAAATAGGAACAAGATTCCCACAGACGGGATGAAGAGCAGCAAAATCTCCCGCCGAATGTGGATCGATACCAGGAGTGCATTGAATAGAAAACATGCAGGTGTTCACAGCACCAGACCATCACAGCGATGATCTCTATCATCAATTGTTACATGACTGCCGTTGTTCGACACCGCTCACAGCCATGTTCAAACGTACAGCATGACTGTGCTGTTTGACCGTGGCTGTAGACAATGCTCATTTCGGGGCCAAGCAAACACATACATAATGCATGTGTCTCATGACGTTACTAGAATGCGCTATTATGTCACCAGACTAGTTCACAACGGTCACATTGGAATTGATGCGGCTGCAGCACGCAATGTGTACTGCAATCCCAGAATATGTTTGTGTAAATCAGCTGTTTGAATGGAGCAGATTATCAAAGTACCAAAAGTACGGCATATATGCTCAAATTACACAATATTTCCAACGGATATGTAACAATAATGGCCTTCGAGTTCAAACAGATCCCTCGTGCCACGGCAAAAGTTTACCCACGGCTGGACATTATCAAATTTTATATTTAATACATGTAAATGGTGTAATATTATATATGTTATTTATCTTTTTGTTGCAAGCCTAAAAAGGCAGATGTCCAATACATCATATTGAAGACGTGGAGACTGATAACTACATGTAGCCACATGACCAATGACCATCTCATGTTCTGTGTCACTTGTAAAGATTAGTATCTTTAGCAGGCCCAATAGACATTTCTTTTGTGGTGCAATGACCATAAGTAAATTCAAAATTAGTGATATAACATCAAAATAAGAACATACTGGAATGCAGAACATCGCTCAGAACAAATAGAATTTGAACAAATGTGAAGCAAACAGATGCAAAGAAGGTAAAATCATGGCAAAGTTCATCCTGATAAAGGACCTTGGGCACTGCAACATTGTGCGAGCCCTCATGGATTCCTCATGGAATTTGTGGACACAGACCTTTTCGCCCTGTTCGAGTGCAGTGATCCGAGCAGCGACAAAAAGCACCATATTGTGAAAGGGATCCTAAAAGGCTTGTCATATGTGCATTCACAAGGAATCGCACATCTTGACATTAAGCTGGAAAATATCCTAGTAACAAAGATCACTGATTTTGGGTTATCTGCACGGTTCCAATCCCGAACAGGTGAGGCTGTCAAGTTGCACAGATTTCTTGTCACCGTTCCATACATGGCTCCCGAGCTCCTGCGATTGCAGCACAATCGCTCCCGGGGTGTGTTGATGCCACCCCTCAACATCTGGGTGTGTGGCTGCCTCAAATCCTGAACAGCGATACCAAGCACCGCATCGTCTCAGGGGTTCTCTCCGGCTTGAGGTACCAATATTCCCAGGGCATTGCCCATCTCGACCTCAAACAGGATAACATCATGCTAGACACAGCGTGCGATCCAAAGATTGCTGACTTCAGGACATCTGAAATATGACCATGAACAAATTCATCCTGATAAAGGACCTGAGGCACTCCAACATTTTACGGTGTGGATACCTCATGGAGAAAGTTGTTCACACCTACCTCTCCAAACCTGCTGGAGTATGGTATCCTGAACAGCGAGCGCATCGTATCAGGGGTTCTCTCCGGTTTGAGGTACCTGCATTCACAGGGCATCGCCCACCTCAACCTCAAGCCGGATAACATCCTGCTAGACAAAGATTACCATCAACGAGTTCATCCTGATAAAGGAACTCCAAAGATCGCTGACTTCGGGGTATCTGAAAGGTTCTTGACTTCATGATGGTGGACATGACCATGAAGGAATTCATGCTGATAGTGCGAGCCCACGGTCCTGTACGGTGTGTATACCTCATGGAGAAAGTGCACACTGACCTCTCCAACCTGCTAGAGTATGATATCCTGTCCAGCGATAGCATTGCAAGCACCGCATCAAGCCGGATAACATCCTGCTAGACAAACAAAGAGTGCAATTTGCTGACAAAGGGGTATCTGAAATGAAACAAATCCATTCTGATAAAGGAACTCTAACGTTGTGTGAGGCCTCAGTCCCCTAAAGGGTGAATTCCTCATGGAATCTGTTGACACAGACCTTTACTCCTTGTTCGAGTGCAGTGACCCGAGCAGCGACCAAAAGCACCGCATTGTCAAAGGGGTCCTAAAAGGCTTGTCATATGTGCATTCGCATGGTATTGCACATCTTAACCTTAAGCTGGAAAACATCCAGGTAAACAAGCGGTGCGAGCCAAAGATCGCTGACTTCGGGTTATCTGCACGGTTCCAAACCCGAACAGGTGAGCCTGTCAAGTTGCACAAATTTCTGGGCACCGTTCCATACATGGCTCCCGAGCTCCTGCGACTGCAGCACAATCGCTCCCGGGGTGTGTTGATGCCACCCCTCAACATCTGGGCGCGTGGGTGCCTCGTGGCTGCATTGGTAAAGTAATTCTAAAAGGCTTGTTTTATCGGCATTCACATGGAATTGCACATCTTGACATAAAGCTAGAAAATATCCTCGGTACCATAAACAAAAATTCCGCCACAGAAGCGGGGTCGCGCCTGCCGAGGCATTTGACCATAACATGATCATGGGCATGTGCTAAAGTAAGCATCACAAAAACCGTCGAGAAGTGCATGTTTAAAATACAAACAAGAGTGCCGCAAGTCACAAAATACGCTCGTCGAATATGGGCCAGACAGCGAAGAAATGTGAAGCTGTCACCAAGGCAAGAAACATTAATGAGAATTAGAAAGTCTATAGCATTATTTCTTCATCTCGTTGTGCTAAACATGTACACTAATTTAGGCAGAGATAGAAAAGTAGAGTGTAAAGTAGAAATGATAGGGAATTGGATACAATAATGTAGAAAAAATGGCTAAGTTAAAAAGGTGATATTTAAAGGTGAAACTCCGGCGAACTGCTTAATGTGTGAAAAATTTCAGAGTGGTGAAGGTCAAAAGGTCAAGGTCATGTTAAGGGCAGCATGGATGTGTGGCATTTGTCCATAAGTATGCTGTGTTGAATAGTTAAGTAATCCTTCAAGGGATACAGAAGTTTAGAATTTAGAAACTCTGGCGAACAGCTTAATGTGCCGGAGGGACACACAGCACAGACGCATAAACGTACACACAGTCCAAACACTATATGCCTCAAGCTCTACCAAAACTGGCGGCACAAAAACAGTTGCTAATTCCTTACAAGTTCAACCCAATTCTATTTCAAAGTGACTAAATGACTTTAAATACATGTGCATTGTTAGGTTAGGTACCCCACGCCTTGGGACAGACGACTCGAGTTACGCCGCATATTTCTTTCAATGGATTACCAAGATTTTTCAGTGATATATATATATATATAGATCACATACGGAAACGGGGAAAAATACAATTTTTATTTTACATGAATGGTGGCCAGAACTATATTTCTAAATTTCATCATGCACGCATGTTTTATCAAATAACAGCTTCATGTCAAACATAAATTGCCAGGTTGTTGACAATAAAAACATGGTTTGACAACACTTTAGAATCATTGGAAATGATTCTAAAGTGTTGTCAAAACATGGTTTTGATGAGAAAAATTGGAAAATAAAAATAAACAGCAGACGACAAATTTTAATTTAGCATCGTAAACAGTTACATTTCATCATTTGAATGTGAACATACAAGGCATAGAATACATCTAGTATTCACGACAAAAAGTAACAAATAGACTTTTCACCCCCACAGGTAAACATACTCAAGTGCAAACACTGTAGATCCAGATGAGCTGGCTCATTGCAATCCGGCTGATCAGGATCTGCAATGTCTGTTCATAATTTTAAGATTTCTAACAAGATACTAGTTTTCTGCCGTTAAAGTCTGATTGTTCGCTCAATACAGTCCATGTCAAATACTAATGGTTAAATAGTTAATCATTTGTTTGCTAAGAAAGAGCAGAAGAGATGTCTACAAGATAGCAGCAATCTTCTGTCCCACAGTAGATAACGTAACTCCAGATAAGTTTTGTATCTAAAGAGTATTATACCCCATATTTCAAATTCAATGCGTATTTTACTTTACCAATGTAATATTTATTTTCTTCCTTATTAAATAGGGAACAAATGATAAAAAATAAAACAAATTTACAAATTTACTTATGAGCTGCAAAAAAACTTTTTGCAGCTCAACTAAGTAAGTTTTCAACTTTATTACAGTATTTTCACTACTCAATTTGAAAATCAATGCGTATTTTCACATTGCTGTGAGTATTTTTTATAATCAATGCGTATTCTGCTAAGATAAGTCCGTACAATACGCCAATACGCACCTTATCTGGAGCTCTGTAACTCCATTGTGGGATACTGTACATGTATACATGAAAAGTTGGCTATTCCATTTATTCCTACCTGTAATGAAGGGTAGATGGCACACGACAATTATTTTAATGCTGAAAGGATGGAGAAACGAAAATTGTCATCTGCTGTTGCTTTTTTTAATTTTTAACTTATTTCTGAACACAAGGTGATCGCCGGCGAGTATCTCACCCGTGAAGGTCACGGTCACACAAATGACACTGGATGGATAGTCATCAATGTGAGGATCAAAGCCATAGATGAAGTTTGGTAATGATCTGACTAACAGATCAGGAGATATTCAACCTTTGGACGTACATCCAAAATATTCACATGAAGGTCAATGTCACCTAAATGGCACTAGATGGATAGCTATTAATGTGAGGAAGCTTATTTATGAAGTTAGATAATGAAATGACTAACGGATCAGGAGATATTCAACATTTGGACGTATGTCCGAAATTGTGGACACCATGGTGAAGGTTGAAAGGGTGGATTGTGGTAGCGGTGTGGGTTTAACCCTGTATGGGACGATTTTTTGCCGAAATTGGCATTATTTTTCGGATGTATTATCCATTTATTTTGCATGTTTTGCCAAATTGAACATTATATGTATAGCCTTGTAGGCTAAATATCCAAGGATGGTGGATTATCCCATTTTTGGGAATCCATGGTGTAAATGAATGGCTAAGTGAGTATTGTCACTCCATCATTTCTGAAACAATTGGGTATTTCAAAATTTTAATTGGGTAAAATAAAATCACACTACTGTTTACACATCAACAGACAGCAATTATTGAATAGTTTGCTTCAAAATGAAATACCAAGATGTGTTTTCATTGAAAATAAGAAAAATATGCTATATTTGTGGTCTATTTATTGTTTTCTGCAGCATGATAAAGGTACCACAAAATTGTTATTGCTTTTTGATACTCGCTACTTCTAATTTCAATTGGGTTGTTGGCAATATAATTGGGTTTTTAAGCAAATACGCAGCTTATCTGGAGCGGTTTCATAATATCTGTCCTTATTACAATTTGCTACACAATGCACCAGATTCAAGCACATAGAATAAATTTTTCAACTGGATAAAAAATACGGGAAAGAGTTGACGTCATGACGTCATGCATGACGTTATTTCCTGTTGGGTTTGTTTTCAAGATGGCGCTGTCTAAAGAACAATGAAATTGCATTATCAAAGTAAATCATTGAAATTAGTGGTGAAAACAATTAAAACAAGAGGGCCATGATGGCCCTAATTCGCTCACCTGACTCCATGAACACCAGAGGAGAATGTGACATTGAGTTCATGTGTTTTAAAAAAATTGTGCAATTTTTAGATGGCGGTCATCTTGGATTAAGCGATGACTCTCATTTTACAAAATCTGAAAATGCTTCACCCAGCATCGGTCATGTGGTTCCTGAGAAAAAGACGTTAAAAATCTTGAATAAATGGACCTTTTGGTGGCCATCATGGATGACATAATCATCAGATTCCGACAAATATTGCACCAGAGTAATCGCTCATCTTGATACCTTCAATTTGATATATGACATGACCATATTCAGTCAAAAATAAAATTTGACCCCAATTTGACCCCACGGGCCACGCCCATTTTTGACCCCGGGGTCACCATTTTAACAACTTTCAAAGAGCAATGTACATCGATCATTCCTACCAAGTTTCGTCGAAATCCGGCTAGCGGTTCATGAGAAGAAGATTTTTTAAGAATTTATGCTATTTTTAGACGGCGGCCATATTGGATTAGCGATGACCTCCATTTTAACAAATCTGAAAAGGCTTCACCCATGGACCATAACTTTTAAGTTTGGCTACCATGGGCCAAGCGGTTCATGTGAAGAAGAATTTTGAAATCTCTAATAAAAGAACGACCTTTTGACATTTCTGCGGCCATCTTGGATGAAATAACTATCCGATTTGGACAACAAATGTATCAGAGTGATCGCCTCATTGATACCTTCGATTTGATATATAACATGACCATATTCGGTCAAAAATAAAATTTGACCCTACGGGCCACGCCCATTTTTGACCCCGGGGTCACCATTTTAACAACTTTGAAAGAGCATTGTACATCGATCATTCCTACCAAGTTTCGTCGAAATCCGGCTAGCGGTTCATGAGAAGAAGATTTTTTAAGAATTTATGCTATTTTTAGACGGCGGCCATCTTGGATTAGCGATGACCTCCATTTTAACAAATCTGAAAAGGCTTCACACTTGGACCATAACTTTTAAGTTTGGCTACCATGGGCCAAGCGGTTCATGTGAAGAAGAATTTTGAAATCTCTAATAAAAGAACGACCTTTTTTTTGACCTTTCGGCGGCCATCTTGGATGACATAACAATCCGATTTCGACAGAAAATGCACCAGAGTGATCGCCTCATTGATACCTTCAATTTTATATATGACATGACCATGTTCAGTCAAAACTAAAATTTGACCCCAATTTGACCCCACGGGCCACGCCCATTTTTGACCCCGGGGTCACCATTTTAACAACTTTCAAAGAGCATGTACATCGATCATTCCTACCAAGTTTCGTCGAAATCCGGCTAGCGGTTCATGAGAAGAAGATTTTTTAAGAATTTATGCTATTTTTAGACGGCGGCCATCTTGGATTAGCGATGACCTCCATTTTAACAAATCTGAAAAGGCTTCACCCATGGACCATAACTTTTAAGTTTGGCTACCATGGGCCAAGCGGTTCATGTGAAGAAGAATTTTGAAATCTCTAATAATAGAACGACCTTTTGACCTTTCGGCGACCATCTTGGATGACATAACAATCCGATTTCGACAATAAATGCACCAGAGTGATCGCCTCATTGATACCTTCAATTTGATATATGAAATTACCATATTCAGTCAAAAATAAAATTTGACCCCAATTTGACCCCATGGGCCACGCCCATTTTTGACCCCAGGGTCACCATTTTAACAACTTTGAAAGAGCAATGTACATCGATCATTCCTACCAAGTTTTGTCGAAATCCGGTTGGCGGTTCTTGAGAAGAAGATTTTTTAAGAATTTGTGCTATTTTTAGACGGCGGCCATCTTGGATTACGTAATGACGTCATTTTAACAACTTTGTAATCCCCCTACCTAAGGACCATGACCATGAAGTTTGGTGACCATAGGCCCAATGGTTACCGAGGAGAAGACGTTTGAAAATGTTCACGGATGACGACGACGACGGACGACGGACGACGGACACATTGCGGTAACAATAGCTCACATGAGCTTCGCTCAGGTGAGCTAAAAATGCACCCAGAGCTTAAACAGTTGAGCACAAAACAGATACAAAGAACTGTGAAACGGTTTGAAGAAACAGGATCAGTAGAAGACGGAAGACACAGCAATCCCGGGCGACCAAAATCTGTAAGAACTCCTGAAACCATTGAACAGGTGAAATAAAAATAGATGAAATTCCGCAAAAGTCGGTAAGAAGAATATTAGATGATATTACGAACACCAGTAGTGCGACCAATATGTACAGAATGTCGAAGTATGATATTCAACGGACTCCCTATAAAGTTTCCATAAGGCAACACTTGAAACCTACGGATTTAGCCAGTAGACAACTTTCGCTCAATGGATGACTGACCATATCCATATTGTAGAAAAAATCTGGTTTTCAGACGAGGCTCATTTCTATCTTAATCCGGAGGTAAACAAACAGAATTGTAGGTATTGGAGTTCTGAGAAACCCGACTTTTATATAGAGAAGCCATTACATGGTGAGAAAATAACAGTGTGGGCAGCTTTCAGCGCTGACAGCATCGTGGGCCCCTTCTTCTTTGAAGATGCTGAAGGTAACGTCGAAACAATCAATACGGATCAGGGGCCCGTTTCAGTAAACTTCGTAAAACTAAAATGTTCATAAGTGCAAAATTATGATAGTCTGCAAATATCACAATAACAATGTTTTCTTGTAAACAATTATTGGATTTACATTTATTGAGCATAGGCTGCATGTGCAGCCTATGCTCAATAAATGTAAATCAATCCATTGAAATTTCCAGACGATCCTAAATTTGCACTTATAAACATTTTTGTCGTACAAAGTTTAGTGAAACGGGCCCCTGTACCTTAATGTCCTGAAGAAGAAATTCCTGTCCGCATTACGCAGAAAACATATAAAAATGAACAATATATGGTTCCAGCAAGATGGAGCAACACCACACACGGCCGGTGATGCGATTGAGTTGTTATCACAAACATTTGGACGCCGCTTCATTTCTTTCAAAACTGACCGTGAATGGCCACCCCACTCCCCTGGTCTAAACCCCCTGGACTTCTTCTTGTGGGGATATCTGAAGGATCGTGTGTATAATCCTACTCCAGCTACTACTAATGAATTAAAGGCAGCTATCAAGAGAGAAATCCGAAAAATAAGTCAGGAAACATGTGCTAGTGTCATCAGGAACTTCACACAGCGGCTCGACGTCATTATTACCCAGAATGGACGTCATGTCGAGCATTTGCTGTAAAACAGACTATTAGTACAATGAGGCGTGTAATGACCGTCATGAAGGTAATATATAAATTGTATGATACATCAAACAAAATGGTATTATGTTTGCTATAAGATTGTGCGTTTCATTTTATTGTATTATATTGTATAACGAAAATGTAAGCCTTTATAATATGGACAGATATTATGAAACACCCGGTACATGTACAAATGGACGAAAATCACAAAGTCAGAACTGAATATTTACAATAAACAAAATAATATATTCAGCCCTGAAATCAGTATAATCCAGATCCTCGCCACACCAGAATCACTTGGCCCCTGCCAAAAGCAGTAGGATCAGTAATAATCTTACTACTTTTAATAATGGGCAATAACCCAATTCAACTCCCAGGTAACAAAAGAGCCAAAGATGAAAACGTACCAGAGGGCCAAACCAGTTATAGAGGTCTAAAAAGAAGTCTAAAATGCCCTTGCCAACTGTAAACACAACAAACATCTAGATTATTTACTTAGCTGACAGCTGAAGGTGTAAAGCATACCAGGCTATTTGTCGAGGAAGGATTGCAAACCAGATACAATCAAACAAATCTCTTATTTTACTATAAAATTTATTTTATGTTCAATGCATGTAACATATACATAAATACATACACATAAGATTCTGGATCAACCCTCGTATATACATTGCACATGATTTGTCACTCATTTTTTTATATCGACCACCCAGTAACGTTTTTCATGACTACGCAGTAAGTGAGAGAGAGGATAATATAATATGGAGAAAAGTACCATTCAACAGAAAATGAAAACGTTTGTGATGTGTGTTTAACTGTAAATCAATATATTTACCGGTATGTAATTGTGTTAAAACAGCCTGGCAACAGTTTCGGTAATTTTAGATTGTGTTAATGGAGTCAATAAAATAAAAATAATACAATTTTCGCCTCCCCACAGGACAGGACACAGGCAAATATAAATGGAATAGCCCTTTATCATTCACATTCGTGACACAATAAAGTTGAAAGTGGCCAGCGGAATAAGAGGGCTACCTCCCTCATGGAGTTAGCTGCCTATTTCCACTGACACTTCTAAACACATGAGGTGCCTAACGGGTGTTTCACTAAACCTTGGACGACTAACAAGTATGTAAATTCAAAATATAAATTTACAAAACGATTAGCATTGACTGGCCGTCAATGCTAATCGTTTTGTAAATTTATATTTTGAATTTACATATACATTGGGATTTTACGCTGGGATTTTATTGACAAGTACATACGGCTGAAAAATCGTGGCATTAGGAAACCAATTTAGGCCCTGACAAATATGTACCGGTACTTTGGTTCTCAGACACGGGGTTTGCGGAATGTGAAGCGGGAGGGCAGATTTTTTAAATAGATTTTCCTCTTTGATTTTGTTTCAAGTTGCCAGGGCCCGGTTGCTCAAAACCTCTGTTAGCTTAACAGACTGTTAAATCCTTAGCAATGCTAAGGATTTAACAGTCTGTTAAGCTAACAGAAGCTTTGAGCAACAGGGCCCAGACGTTGAAACTTTTTTTAATCAAACCAAGTTTAGTGAAACAGGCCCCCGAAATCAGGGTGCATGACAATAAAACAATCATATCTGCCAGATATATTCCACCACTCAAACTTACTGATTTTGAGCATGAGAAACAAGTATGTGCTCAGAAAGTTTTATAATTACGGGCCCTATACAATAAGCCTAGTTTTACGATACATTTGGCCCATATCACCATATTCTCTCCATTATTTGTCTTTGGTATTAAAGGTACATGCCCACTCAGTAGGCACAAATGCTCTTTGAGACATCATCTGAGACATTTCCTAGCAAAATTAACATTCATTCACCATTTATACCCCACATATTGATTGGCATTATTATACAGTTTATATCAGACGTAAATTTCCACACTGATATCAAGGGCGATAATCGTGTTTCCTTAAGATGTTAACAGACATTACTATTTATTCTCTGTATTTATTTTCTGATGTGCAATGATCATACTTTATAATTTGTCGAAAATACTATTTTTTTAGCCGACGCATTTAATTTGTAAAAATAATTAAAAAATAGCATGCCTCATTTGCATATGAAATTAGCCTCATACCACCGTGCGTCACTATCAGTAAAATAAACATTACTGAATGATTATATCTGTACAGCGGGCACTCGTAATTTTTAGAGCTGGTGGAATAGTGACACAATTACCGTAATTACCCTAAATATTCGGACACTAATATGTGAGCAAACAGTGTAGACCCAGACCAGCCTGCTCCTGAAGGAGCAGTCTAATCAGGGTCTGCACTATTTGCCATTTTCACAGAATGCTTCGGAGGCCTCATTGGACAACATAATCAACTTGATAAATGTTTATGACACTTATAACAATTGGTTTTGGTGTCCGAATATTTAGGGTAATTACGGTATACACTTATTTAATTCCTATAAAGAACATTCCATGCCTACTGAGTTCGCATGCACCTTTAATATCATCATGTACATATAAGACATGGAATGTATTTTCAGTTCCAACAAATGTTTGATTGATTGGTTGACTGGGCATTTAAATTTAAATTGGCGCTATCGATGCTTAATCAGGAATATAAAACCATATTATATACGTACTTTCGTTTCCCATTGATACACAATATAACGCAAGACCTCAATATTTTTCCATATTGACGTCTCGTGAGAGGTCAGTGCCGGAACTACGCTTCACCTCACAGAATAGTAGCTTCTAGATCGCCACTAATTTCTTTATTTTATTTACAGTTTGTATATTTTTTGAAGCGCACACAAATTACGAATGATGTACGTATATAATCAAAAGGTTATTTGATTTGTATGTGGATATATGCCACTCCTTCCGCCACGCAACGATATCGCACGCTGCAAAACTCGTGCATATATCCACATACAAATCAAATGACCTATAAATATTAGGCATAAAATACAAACGGCCACAATCTGACAAAACCATGCTTAATGGTATTTCTTCCGTGACCACTTTAGATCCAGTAGCCTATTTCACCAACATTGCAAAGTATACTTATCTAGCAAAGAATACTTTGAGGGAGTAATCATTTATTTTTCCCGAAATGCATTATTTCATATAGAACTAACGAATGCATATATTTGATGATTAAAAGTATGCAGAATTATTATACTGAATTTATTACATTATCACAGCCAAAATGGCTGTGATAATGTAATAAATTCAGTATAATAAAAATTAATAAATGTATCCTTAAATTAAAAATTTCTCCCTCAAAGGGTACTTAGCAAGAAAAGTATACTTTGAAATGTTGGTGAAATAGGCAACTGATCAACCTGCAAATTCATACAGCCTGATACACTCTACAACATTGTTTGCTGCAGGATTAAATTGGATTTAATGGTGTTTAACGGCATATCAACAGCTACGGTCATTATAGGCCGAGTTAACGGGGTCCAATCCCATATTTCACCTGTTGTGATTGGAGGAAAATCCCACTGTTAGCTGCAGGAATAATGGACGTTTTCACTGCATGGTGAACTACGAAGACCCTGGTCAAACTGTAGATGTGGGTGTGCAGCCTACTGTCTGTTTCACGAAAGCTGCCCAAATTTTACGGCCATATAAACAATTCAAAAACCATATTTTTTTCGATAATATTAAATTAAAGGAAAATTTAAGAATGAGCCTTCTTTTTATTTCGTGAAATTTGGTCAAATATTGGTTTTATTACGAAAAATTTATTTCTCTATGGGAATTTAACATGAGGGAAAAAGAGGTAAAGGAATGTGGGAGGAGCTAAAAAACTAAAAAAATTGGAAATTGACTCCGAAACCTAGCTAGATAGCTTGGAAATGATCTAACTAAGAAAACAAAAGTTAAATTTTAAAAATCGGTCCAGTATTTCTGAAATTCTAAAAAATTCCCCATGTTAACATGGGGAAATTTTGTTTTCGCAATAAAATCAATATTTGACCGAATTTCACGAAATAAAAAGAAGGCTCATTCTTAAATTTTCCTTTAATTTAATATTATCGAAAATAATATTGTTTTTGAATTGTCTATATAGCCATAAAATTTGGGCAGCTTTCGTGAAACAGACTATAGGCTGGGTCTTCGTTTTGTGCAAACTCAATAAGCCTGGTATATCAGATTG
Organism: Conchocele bisecta; assembly: GCA_029237695.1. Lineage (NCBI taxonomy): Eukaryota > Metazoa > Mollusca > Bivalvia > Lucinida > Thyasiridae > Conchocele > Conchocele bisecta. Next base: position 8,072,920 of record CM055277.1, read on the forward strand.
TGGTCCAACAAATAAATAAATTATAATATAACCAATATTTACACAGGTTTAGTTTTATATGATAAGTTATTGTGATTCTACACAGTGAATATGGTGTCATATTGCCTGTCTGAATCTATATTCACCTGAGGTGCAGCTGAGTGGGGATATAGTTTCAGACGGGCAATATGACACCATATCAACTTTGCAGAATCACAATAACGTATTTGTCATACCGTAGATTCTTTATATTTCTCCAGTTTATAAGTCTATTGGTGCATTTTTAACGTCACAGAAATATGGCGCCAAACGGCACGACGTTACAAATATTACCTGACATCATCCAGACATAAACGAGTCGAAATTCATTAATAACTTGGCAAATTCTGGACCGATTTTCAAAATCTAACTTGTTTTTTTAGTCATTATCAATCCCTATGACTATGTTTCGGAGGTGATTTCCAAATTATTTTGTTTTCGACTCAGCCTCGACCCGCCGCCATTTTTTATTTGAGTCATATTACCCGTCAAGCTGACCAATCAGAACGCTAGAAATTTATCTGTGGTATGACAATTACAGTTATTGTACAAAAGAATAACAGTTCTATGCCAATTCCAACCAATGGCACAGATGTATTATTACTGTCAACAGGTTTTTGGCAGAGTATTCGGCAATTAATTATTGAATACAAACCAATTGATCTGAACTATAGATATAGTTAGCAAACATTTTTTAGATGCCAGATCGCCGCAGATGCGATTTCCGGACACCTAGGACACGAAAAAAGTCATCCAACTATTCGAGTATTGTAGATTTTCGTCGTTTTTTTTTTTTTTGCCGGGAGCAGGAGGGGGGTCCAGACCCCTGGACCCCCCCCCACCCCTGTATCCGCGCCTGCAATATCAAACGCCTAGAATATATTATTTTCAATATCCTTTTTAGCTAATATCACCTTCATGTGTTTAATGATCAGAGTTAATAAATATCTGTATCTTAAAATCCACATAAACTAGGGCCGATATGGATACGTTCTATGTTCTACGGTCTGAGAAAATGGGCATTCACCCTTAGAATACGAGAAACTAAAATTGCCGTCTGCTGTTTTTTTTATATTTTATCAATTTTCTTTACAAATACATGGTTTAACAAGACCTTAGAATCATTTCCATTGGAAATGATTCTAAAGTGTTGTCAAACCATGTTGTTGTTGAGAAAAATTGAAAATAAAAAATAATAGCAGGCGACAAAATTTTCGGCATCTTGCCCAGTTACGAAGATGAAGACGGAGTATGGGCCGCGAGCTGAGAAAAGATACCGTACGACATTTGCAACAACAATAATAGATGCTGATCATGTTGCACAGACACACCTTAGTTACGAGTATGGTGACCATTGATTTGCTGACGTCAGTAAAGGTACCATAGCCCACTTCATGCTGAGGATATGCTATTTTGATTGTGGAAAATCATAAATATATTCTTTAAATGTGCTTAGATGTATATGTCGCGACCACTATTTGAACCGTCTCATCGAGATGGTTCAAATGAGTGGTCACAACATATACTTTCATTGAGAAATAACGGAAAATAAAAATAAAATATTTAAACAAGAAATGCGGATGCCACCTGCAGCATATTTGAGAAACTGTGACAAAGTGGTTAAGTCATTTAAGTAACCTGGTGAAGGTCAAAAGGCGAAGGTCATATAAATTATGAAAAGGCAGGTGTGGCACACATACCAATGAATGAAGTGTTGAAGTATTGAAGCGATTAAGCAACTTATGTAGATGATATGGCCAGTTTGAGAAACTGTGACGAACTGGTTAACCAAAATTGTTAAGTTATTTAAGTAACCTGGTTATGGTCAAAAGGCGAAGGTCATATAAATTATGAAAAGGCAGGTGTGGCACACATACCAATGAATGAAGTGTTGAAGTATTGAAACGATTAAGCAACTTATGTAGATGCTATGGCCAGTTTGAGAAACTGTGACAAAGTGGTTAACCGAAAAGTGTGACGGACGGACGGACGGACGGTCCAAACACTATATGCCACCCGTTTCTTCGAAACCCGGTGGCATAAAAAAACACTGCAGGCCCTGATCAGACTATGCGAATGCTGGTTGTTGAAAGGTCCCTTTTCTTTGTTAATCAGCTTACTGTGTATACAGAGCTCCAGATAAGGTGTATATTGGCGTATTTTACGCACTCAGTGACACTGTTTGCTTTTTGCAGCTCGAATAAGTGAATATTTAAATGTGTTTTATTTGTTGTATCGTAAAATGCTCCCTATTCAATAAGAAAGAAAATCAATAATACTACATTTGTAAAAGTGAAAATACTCATTGAATTTGAAATCTGGGGGTATAATACTCTTTAGATACAAAACTTATCTGGAGCACTGCATATATTTAAAGGTCGTAAGTTCCAAATGCCAAATCCAGATATTGGCTAAACAAAAATATGTTTTTCACGCACAAATGCGTAAACTGTGCTTCCCATGTTGAAACATTAGTAATTATCTGCAATTATCAGGAACGTCATATATCCTGATTTCATATATATATCCTGAAAATTCCCACCCCCGATATATATTGAAGGGTGGGAATTGCACCGTAAACCTTCTGGCCCCTTTTCTCAGCCAGCTGCCCATTTCATTATGTCCCTACCACACCAGTTAATACATTTTATGAAACAATTAAACGGAAAAACAACTAACTGAACATATATAACAACAAAAGAATTATACAAAACGCTATCACACTTGCTAAAATGATTGAGTCTCTTCGCTTCCGGATGTTGATTCTTTGCATAAGACTATTTAGCAAAGGAAAACGATCTAGTGTGTAGTTAAGGAATATAGAACAAGAGATTAATTGAATACGGTTTAACCCTTTGAACACGAAAGTCCGCTATATCGATTTATGCAAACAGTGCAGATCCAGATGAGCCGGCTCCGTCTTATCAGGATCCGCACTTTTTTAAAGTAATTTTCATATTTTTGAGAACAAAAATTACCCCTTTTTCATAAAGAGACTAGTCTGAAAATCATTTTGTAATGATTGGATTGGCTGCAAAATAAACATATAAAAATCCACTGCAGTTACTTAGGGGTAAAAGGGTTAATAATGGTGTTTAACGGCCTGTAACAGACAAGGCCATTTTAGGCCAGGTCAATCGGGTAAAATCCTGTATTTCACCACAGGGTGAAGTAACGGACCGAGGTCTATAAATACATTAAATATGCCTAAAAGCATAAATAAATGAAGAAAAAAAAAAAAATTTACCCCTAAGAAGGGGTAAAAAATAATAATTTTTTCTTCATTTATTTATGCTTTTAGGCATATTTAATGTATTTATAGACCTCGGTCCGTTACTTCACCCTGTGTATTTCACCTGTACGGATGCTGGGAAAATCCAAAACTGAATATTTACGTAAAAAAATATATATTCAGCTCTGAAATTAAAATAACCTAACCTCACATTCAAGAAAACATACCCGAGGGTCAAACCAGGTATATCAGGATTCTGGTCAGGATGAACCTGACTGTTAAATTACCCTTCACATTCTCCCAATCTACCGCCCACCAAGATATGTTTTCATATCTTATTCAACATCATATTTTTTTCTGAATCAGTAGGCAAGGCTTAAAAAATAACATGCCCATATCAACATGGTGACAGCTGATTCCGTCCGAGTGAGTATTTTCCATAGAAACTTGTCAAGAATGTTCTTCATTTTCCGACAAATAGTCATAGTTTAATAAAAAGTAACATCTTCAATGATCAGACAGTGCAAATGACATGAATTTTAGTAGTGTCGTGCCATCTGCCAAACTATGTTTTTGATGAGAAAGATGGAAAATAAACAGGAAGACAAATTGTATTGATTATTTGTCAGGGTTAACCAAACTTGAGCAGCAAAAATGAAAGCCACAATGCAAGGTCATAAACAGGTGACTGTTGGTTTCTGTAGCCGATTTCACCAACATTGCAGAGTATACTTATCTTGCCAAGTACACTTTGAGGGAGAAATTTTCAATTTAAGGATAAATTTATTAATTTTTATTTGTAATAAATATTTTCTGACCAAATTATTATACTGAATTTATTACATTATCACAGCCATTTTGGCTGTGATAATGTAATAAATTCAGTATAATAATTCTGCATACTTTTAATTATCAAATATATGCAGTCGTTATTTCTATATGAAATACATGTAATGAATGTATTTCGGGAAAATAAATGACTACTCCCTCAAAGTATACTTTGCTAGATAAGTAAGTATGCTCAGCAATTTTGGTGAAATCGCCTACAGGTTAGTTTTACATCCAATCAACAGCACAACGACTTCACTATTCGGATTTGACAGAATGGGTTTAACATTGGATTACAAATAAGCTCATGGAGAGCTAGAGTGGAGGGTACTAGTAACAAACGATAAAAGTTTGCAAATGGGGTTGCATGTTAATACTTACATAACCAAGCTGAACTATGTTGCGTCAGCAATGAGTGTTTAATGCAAAAAGGATACTTGTTAAACTTGTGATTTTCTGTGTAATCCCACTCAATGATTTCTTCTGGAATTCTAAACTTTCTTTGGTCGCTATGGCTACACTGAAAGCAAAGAAATATTGCATAAATATCCAAAGTATATACAGTTTGGAGAAAAAACGACCACGCTTTAATGAATTACGATATTTATAGAGGAAATAATGTCATTCGACATTATGCTTGTATGTATCCTATGCAAATATTTATGGTTTTAGTAGCAGGTAGCATTGGGTTGTATATATATTAACCCTTTCAAAACCAAAGACGTGTATTAGTGGTATTGGCAAACAGTGTAGATCCAGATGAGCCGGCTCGTGACGAGCCGTCTCATCAGGATCTGCACTTTTTGCAAGTGATTTTTGAGAACAAAAACAACCCCTTTTCATAAATGCACTAGCCTGAAAATCAGTCGTGACCGTTGGATTGGTTGCAAAATTAACATATCAAATTCCATTCCAGTTACTTAGGGGTGAAAGGGTTAAACAAACAATCTTACCTAATTTGGTCATCAACTAATCTTTCTGAACTGAAAAAAACAACATGAAAATGCATTACGTGTATGACAGGTGGTAGCGGAAATCTATTCATTTTACACCTACCAACGAGAGTAACATTTAATGAAACTAGAAATGTGGCCTGTTGGCACACGAATGCCCCCGCTGGCAGAAAAAGAACCGAGGGCACATTTGAAAACACAACATGCTGGACGAATGTGGATTTGTCACAGGGCGATAGAGGACCATTGGAGCAATGCATGTGTGAAATGTGAAGCAGATCCGAGCCTTTAACGCAGATTTCGGACGGACGGACGGACGGACGGACACCCGGACGTCATTGTGATCACTACGTATCACTTTCCGCAAGCGGGCTCGACAAAAATGGGTTAAGTGGTTCATGGGTTATTGAACTAGAAATGTGGCCTGTCGGCACACGAATGCCCCCGCTGGCAGCCAAAGAAAACGAGGCATATTTGATTATAAGCCATTTAACCGAGCGTTAACGTTTTGAACGCACCTTGACCCTGGGCTTAGTGGGGGCGGGACGAATGTGGATTTGTCACAGGGCGGTAGAGGACCATTGTAGCAATGCGTGTGAGAAATGTGAAGCAGATCCGAGCAAGGAAACACAAATTATAAGCCATTTAACTGAATGTTAAGGTTTCAAACGCACCAAGTCTGTGACCTTCACCCTGTGCTTAGCGGGGGCAGGACGAATGTGGATTTGTCACAGGGCGGTAGAGGACCATTGGAGCAATGCGTGTGTGAAAGTTAGTGTAGGATTGAGAAACGCGCACGTAGATTTGTCTCAAAGTGCAAGTAAACAATTAAAGTGGAAAAGGTGAAGGTCAAAGGTGAAGGTCGAAGTAATGGGTGGTGGAGTGTGTAAGGCATGTTCATATGTATCATGTGTATAAATATTTAAGCGATTCGCAAAAGTATTGAGAATTAGTATTGTAGGATTGAGAAACGTGCACGTAGATTTGTCCCAAAGTGCCAAGTAAACATTTAAAGTAGAAAAGGTGAAGGTCATGTCCCAAAGTGCCAAGTAAACATTTAAAGTAGAAAAGGTGAAGGTCAAAGGTCAAGGTCGAAGTACTGGATGGTGGAGTGTGTAGGGCATGTTCATATGTATCATGTGTAAATATTTAAGCGATTGGCCTATTTTGTATTGGAGAAGTTAGTGTAGGAGTTGAGAAGTTAGTGTAGGATTGAGAAACGTGCATAGATTTTCCAAAGTGCCAAGCAAACTTTAAAGTGGAAAAAGGCAAGGCCAAAGGTCAAGGTCGAAGTATGGGTGGTGGATGTGGGCATGTTCATATGTAATGTGTATAAATATTTAAGTTGGCAAAAGTATTGAGTTATTGTGGATTGAGAAAGTGCACGTAGATTTGTCCCAAAGTGCCAAGCAAACATTTAAAGTGGAAAAAGGTCAAGGCCAAAGGTCAATGTCGAAGTACTGGGGGGGGGGGGGTGGGGTGGGTGGGAGTGTGTAAGGCATGTTCATATGTATCACGTGTATAAATATTGACAAAATATGTGAAGCCATGTAGAAGTTACTAAAGAATATGGTAATATCGGGACATACGGACAGACGGACGGGACGGACGTACGGACGGACGGACGCCGGTAACACTATATGCCCCCGTACCTTTCGGTAGCGGGGGCATAAAAATGAAAGGTGCTACTAACGTACATACACACGTACGTACATGGACTAACACTATATCCCCTTTTGCCTATTGGCGAGGGGATAATAATGCATGGGATGAACAATGACAAACTGTAGCTTCAGCTTATTAGCAGTTTGCCAGGTGTTTCATTGATGGAATGGGTGAACAGTGCAGATCCTGATCAGATGTGTGGCTGCACAGGCTGATCTGGGTCTACACTGGTCGCTAAATCCATAAGCTCCATTTCTCCAGTCACAGCCACATATAATAACTCGTTAGCTCACATTTTCATTAACTCAAGTATTTTCTTCAGTATCCTGGCCAATGAGAAAACAATTGCAGACTGTATTATGCTGAAGTCACTGAAGTCCTAGATTGGTCCTTTTAATCCAGTCATGGTTCAAGATTGTGTTACTGAACCAAGATTATATTGTACTTACTTTCTTATATGTTCATTTTCCTTTAGGTACAGGTCTGTTCTTCTGTTTAAACCCGAGGAATTTTTGTAGGCACTGAAAATACATTATTGAAGACAAACATCACATTCAAGTCTGGTTAGGAAACCCTTGTTTGAGCACACAGTGCTCCAGATAAGGTGTGTATTAGCGTATTTTACTAGTGGTCGGCTTGGTGAAAGGATGCTATAAAACACTGTTTTAGACATGTACCAATACAAAGGATTGTTTCTCACTTGTCAAGTCTGCCAAGGCATTTCAGTCATTTGACCTACCGTATTTCGCTGTGTATTGCGCGCACTGGTGTACAAATCGCATCTATATCGCATCGGCGGAAATTCCATCACGAGTATAAGAAAATTGCATTCCGAGTTCACATCCACAATGCTGAACGTGTGCTGTTAGGCTCTCTCGAAGCTGCTAGGCTCTCTCAAGCTGCTAATCGGTGAGAAAAAGATCGCCAAAGGTCAGCTTTACTAATCGAGGCATAAATTAGACTTTATATTGTCTAATATTATGTTGTATTTATTGTTATTTACTGATTAATATGCTTATTAAAAATTGAAGATGCATGTAATAAACTTATTGAACCTACTTACGAAGAAATTTGTTGTATATAATTCCACCATATTTGCCATTCGTGTAGATATTTAATTACCCGTAATCGCAAACACACAGCAGTCATGTGTAAACTGCTTCCCCAAAGCGATAATAACTCCCTACTAGTGACCTGAACATGAGAAATGGGCCATAAACAATTCCACCCAGCCAAATATTGACACTGTGGACCACCGTGGATATACGTAGGTACAGATAGTGTGTATTCAATGTTTATTGATTAGGTTTAACAATAGACATAGGTACTACCTGAATACACGACAGTCCAGCATAGCCCCATATCAGTGTATGCGCAGGTGAATCAGGGGCTATGCTGGTCGCACATGCCATAAGGTATTGATGCGTGAATACTTGTCAATACTTTACAAAAATAGTAACAAAGTCAGTCGGCAACCTAGCAACGAAAATGACCATTACCGAGTGCGATCTGAATGTGCGCGACGCTTCATTTAGCATCTAAAATCTTACATCAAGCGCTTATGGGATTGAGATAATCGGTCCTCATTAATTATTCACAGGATGGTAGACGTGCGACGTCACTTTGAAAATTTACAACCAAACAATACCCGACAGCAAGGACAGGCAACATTTGACCGATATGAGATCGGGACACCAGCGTAAATACAGAAAGCATGTAAATTTCCTCTAATACACATAGCCTCTTATGTTACGAGCCTGGTTATATTAAATCTCCCCCCATAAAATAGAAATGGAAATGAATTGGTGTTTAACGCCCAATGTGGATAAATGTGGCTTTGGATGGAGAAATGGGGCTTATGGCATTTGTGGCTTGTGCATATCCAGATCATCTTGCTTATTATTCGGCACATTTGATGCGTATTTTTACTACTGTACGTTTAGTGTATCCCAGAAATCCCAAAAGAAACCAATTTACCATCAATCTATATTTACCGCACCCATTCTTATGCATCGATTCCTTTTCTCTTGTTTCACACTATGCGTATTTCAATGTCACAGCGGACACCTGTCAAAAATTGATATTTCCGTTTCCGGGCTTGTTTTGTTTGATAAAAAATGCGTAAAACTGGCAGAAATCAGTTGGAAATTTTTTTGAAATTGATCTACCTACCTATAACACGCAGAGTGACTTCTGGATTAAAAATCCGGGTGAAAAAGTGCGCGCAATACACAGCGAAATACGGTATACCGTGTGTATGTGGGTCACTTGGAGGTTATAGGGGTGGTTGCAGGGATGATGATAAACAAGCATATGAAGTTTTATTAAGACAATCTGACATATAGTTAGAGATATAACATACAAACTTAAACATTCAACGCAAATGTTGCATGCAATGGCTTAACACAGCTTTCTAAGTCATTTGACATTCACATGGACCGCACGGGTGGGCCATAATACAGATAACAACCTTATACAAATATAAAGTAAATCCTAATTATGGTCGCAGAGATATAAGTATTTTTTCAAATTTAACGCAAATAAGATGTCATTGTGATTACAATGTGTCAATTTCCAAAACAAAAGCCCCTAGCATTAGGACTAGAGGGCCATGGCCCGCATGTCGCACCCACAGAGGCTTTACTTCAACCAAAAATTTTAACCCGTATGTACGCCAATGTGCCGACTATATCGCGCTGTCCGTCAGCGGGCGTGACAAAGAGGACCATAATTCAGCCCCAGGAAGCACTGCGGCGAAACCTCGCCATTCCCTTACTTGATGTCGCGCCTCACGGACCCCAGCAGGTCCTCGCGTTCCCTCATCGCGTTGATATTCCCCTTCGTCTTCTGGAACTCCTGACCGTAGTCCTTGAGGATGTCGCGGTGTCGCTGGAGGGTGTGGAGCAGGGCCGCGCTCGGCGACGTCGTGCTAATGTTCTGGGTATACTCGGACATTCGGTCATTCACATCCGTCAGCTAAGAAAATAAATAACGAGTTTATCAAGCAAGGGTAAGAAACATGTAGCAGCGCTCCAGATAAGTTTTGTATCTAAAGAGTATTATACCCTCAGATTTCAAATTGAAAGCATAGTTAACTTTTACAAATGTATTTTCTTCCTTATTAAATAGGGAACAAATGAAACACATTTAAAAATGCACTTATTTGAGCTGCAAAAAGCAAACACTGTTTGTTTTTTGCAGCTCAACTAAGTAAATTTCAACTTTATGACAGTATTTTCACTACTCAATTTGAAAATCAATGCGTATCCCCACTTTTGATAATCAGTGTGTATTCTGCAAAAATAAGTATGTAAAATACGCCAATACGTGCCTTATCTGCAGCTCTGATGTAGGAAGCGCTAACAAGTTTTATCAGGAAATATGCAGGAATTACCAGGCTTGAAGAAGCCAAGTTAATCAGGCTTAGCCCGGCAATGGTGGGAATTTAGAGACTCCCTGAGGAATTCATACCATTTCAAAGTCGAGTCAGATAAACTTTATATCAAACGGCACTAGCAGTTATATCAACGGCAGCGCTTTTTTGCGCTATATAATTGGAGCCTATAAAAGGCCCCTTCACAATTGGGAAAAAATGGTTTGGGCAACCTTTTTTCACATTTCTTGTAAAAATCGCGCTAGTTATTCACAATTTGGTCAAAAATCGCGTGATTTTCTTGTGATTTATGAAATTTCATTTTTTTTTATTTTGGCAAAAAATCGCGCTTCTGTTTCACACAAAACCAGAATACCCAGGGCCCTTCACAATTTCTACAGAAAAAGCCCTGAATGGGAACTAGAATTGTATTCTATTTGTCAGGTAACTTTATTTGTTTTATGCTACAAGATGATCAGCAACGTTGTGCTTATGTTCCGAGTGTACTTGGACATTCTGTCATTTTCGTTGTCAACTGCGCAAATAGATATCAAGTTTATCAGACAAAGCAACGAACTGTGTACTAAGAAATACGCAGCAATTGCATGGCTTGAAAATACCAAGATTATCGGCTCAGCTCATATATGGTAGGAATAAATTAGGGGGGAATACGGCAAGTACCGACTTTTACTTTTCTATTCCAAGCTTCAAATAACCTCGTCCTTTGGTATGATCATGATCATCCACAAGTACCATGCCAAATCACGAAGAATGTCTACAAATATTTAATGCGACAAAGTTTACCTTTGAGAGAAGCTGTTCTATTTCCATCGCCATGGTTTCAAACATGTGTTCACTTCCTGTCTTGTTCAGCAACGGTGACGTATCACTGTAGATTGAGACAGTACATGTGTAAATATAAAGGTTAGAACTGTAACAAGAAACTGACAGCCACTACATGTACATGTATTTATTTAATTTCAATATTTTTTGTAAATGCCTACCTCAACACAAGCGCAACCAACCAATTTCGGTCAATTTGGGTGAGTGACCATTGTAAACGAAAAACAAGCACTCCCGCAGTTGACACTTTTGCCAAATTTATATGTTTTTCAAAAAAATAAAAAATATTTTTTATTCTAAGCTTCAATGAAATCACCTTCCTTTGGTATGCGCTTCTGGTGCTAGCAGCTAGCTTTTCTTATATGACTGATATACTTCAAAAGCTCAAAAGCTCTTAAATATCACACAGAATCAATTTCATTTTTTATAAAAGAAAATTGATCTGGTAAATTTTTGTCCGGTCTGGTCAAAAATTAAAGTTTACCAGACCGAATGTCCTGTAACATTTTGACAGTTTCGTGGAGACTGCAAGTTCAACACAGGATCTCCAAAATCTTAACACGAGGTTACAGATTTGTGATCATATGATAGATACCGTAGTCACCATAGAAATATGTGAAATAAAGAAAATAAAAAGTGTAAGGTATTTATCCCATGTTTAACCCTTTCACCCCTAAGCAACTTGAATGGATTTTGATATGTTAATTTTGCAACCCATCCAATCGTCACAAAATGATTTTCAGATTGGTCAACTTATGAAAAGAGGGTGCTTTTGTTGTAAAAAAATATGAAAATTACTTGCAAAAAGTTCAGATCCTGATGAGACGGCTCGTCACGAGCCGGCTCATCTGAATCTACACTTTTTGCCAATTGCTACCACTATACACGCTAGTACTGTTGAAAAGATTAATACTTGACCAATTATAAAGTGTTGCATATACCTGTAGGAGTCCGAGTGCGAGTAGCTGGTGCCCAGTTTACTGAAGGATACCAACTTCAGGTCGATTTCATTCTCCAGCTGTCGAGCCTGTTTGCGATAATCTGGAAGGAAAGCATCAATGTATACACCATGCCGTTATGTGTCTACCGGTAATAAGCGGCTGTGACTGGAGTAATTGGGCTTATCGGATTTGTGACTCGACTGTACCCTGAAAATGACCTATATTGCTAGTTAAGCATGATGGGAGTTTCATCGATGGAAAAGTGCAGATCCTGATATACACTGATCGCAAAACCCATAAGCCCCCAAAGCTCCAGATATGGAATTAGTAATTGAGTATTTTCACTCCATCATATCTGAAGCAATTGGGTATTTCAATATTTTAATTGGGTAAAATATAATCACACTACTGTTTACACATCAACAGTCAGCAATTATTGAATAGTTTGCTTCGAAATGAAAACATGTCTTGGCATTTCATTAGAATTGAGACAATTCCGATGAAATACCAAGATGTGTTTTCATGGAAAATAAGAAAAATATGCTATATTTGTGGTCTGTTTATTGTTTTCTGTAGCATGATAAAGGTACCACAAATTTGTTATTGTTTTTTGATACTCGCTACTTCGGATTTCAATTGGGTTTTTGGCAATTTTAATTGGGTATTTAAGCAAATACGCAGCTTATCTGGAGTTCTGAGCCCCATTTCTTCATAACAGTCACATATTACATGTAAAAAGCCACTTCACTCAAACCCATATGTATCTGGCTGCCGAAAACCAGGATGTAACAATCATAAATACACAACGTCAGTGTTAAACTAGCGTTAAGGTGTCAGCATTTCTAAACATATATATTAGCAATCTTAACTCGTAATCAGACAGCTTGATAGTCTGAGCCTGAGCTATGACAGCTCAGGCTCAGCTAATCAATCCGCCTGAATCTGCTTAATGTGTCGCTCCCTTTAGCGAAGTAACATCGTACGTAGAAGTTAGAGTCGTATTTATTTGACTAGTATAGATCCAGATCTGCCTGTGAATTTGTAGTCTGATCAGGATCTGCACAGTTTGCCATTCTATCAATGAAATACCTGGCATGCTTCTAACAAGCAATACACATTGTTATCGGGCTACAAGAGTGGGCTAGTTGATCAGGAGCTACACTGGTCACAAATCCCATAAGCCTTATATCTCCAGTCACAGCCACATATGCAACTGTGACTGGTAACATGGGGCTTACATTGACAATAGCATGCCAAACTATGTTTGTAGATTTAATAAAAAAATTTGTGTTGTTAGATACTGTACAAATAGTTTTATTGAAAAATATAAAATGCCAAAAAAAGAAAACTAGATGGCGCGCCTGCCGAGGCTTAGTTGCTAAAGGAAACTCTTGCAATCTACTCCCGTACTGTCCATAGCCAGAGTTACAATTCCACTGTAGAATAGCGAATAAGATCTGATTAGCACTTTAGCAGTTAATTGCGACATATTTGAGATATTTTCCATTGGAAAAAAAAATTAGCATCAGGGCTCCAGATAAGCTGTGTATTTGCTTAAATACCCAATTAAAATTGCCAAAAACCCAATTGAAATTAGAAGTAGCGAATATCAAAAAGCAACGAACATTTTGTGGTACCTTTATCATCTTGGTATTTCATTAGAATTGTCTCCAAGGAGACAATTCTAATGAAATGCCAAGACATGTTTTCATTTCGAAGCAAACTATTCAATAATTGCGGTCTGTTGACGTGTAAACAGTAGTGTGATTTTATTTTACCTAATTAAAATTTCTGCTTCAGAAATGATGGAGTGACAATACTCAATTACTAATTCCTTATCTGGAGCCCTGACTGTAGTATTATAAAAGTAATACAAACTAATAATTCTGAAACAAATTTTACCATTGTAGAAGGTTTAGAAAATTATTTTTTGCCTTTACAGAAAATGGACCACATCTTAACTTTTACATGTTGAATTTGGCTGCCACTGACTGGGTCACTTGTTGATTCTAGCTTAAATTTACTTTATCAGGTCATTTACATATGTAAATGTATGTCAGAAATACTTGAATATGTTATTTTCATATTATTAACACTCATTTCAGTTAAAAAATATAGAAAATCTTTCACAAATAACTGCTAAAGTACGAATCAGACCTGAATCGCTATTCTGCAGAGGAATCCTCAGAGTGTAATCGTAACTCTGGCTACGGACGGTACGGGAGTAAATTGCAAAAGGTATGGTTCGCAACTAGCCGAGGCTATGATAGCATAGATAGTATACTGAAAGCATATAACCAAAAACTTTAACCCGGATGCACTTACGCCAATGTGCCGACTATATTAGCGATCCCAGCGACACATTGAAATATTGGCTCTATTGAACTGGTATTATATAATCCTTCAAACAATGTCAGCTTCAGTTTCCGCCACCTTTCTATCAAATAGTCTTGTATAGTTCACATAAACCTGTTTTTCATAGAAAAATATTTGTTGTTTATAGATAAATTGAAGTAAAATATCGTCAAAAAAAATCAACTTCCGGTTTCAATTTTTACATTTTTGCTGTAGACATCGGTCTCAAAATAGAGCGTGAAATTGTGTGTTTTGAGGGATTCTGGGATATCTGACGTCACCAGCACATGCTAGCAACTGCCTCCGGGGTTTCCCGATTAAGTCACGAAAAAATACTGAAAATTCATTAATTTTTTCTGTCAGGTGACAGAAAAATAATTGAATAACCTATATATCCTAATAGCAGCATTTAGGTCGAATAATAGTAGTAATATTTAGCCATTTTATAAGCAAGATCGCTGTCTTTACTTTGACCTAGATAGCTGCGCATTGCTGCGCATCGCTGCGCATCGCTGCGCATCGCATCGCATGCTGCATCGCTGCGATCGCATCGCTGATCGCTCGCAGGTATCATCTCACCAGTGGTTTCCAGATATGCAAATTGGAAACCGAAAGTGAGAATCCGAGTAGTCTGAACAGTAACAAAAACACGAAAGTAAACCCAAAAATTAGCTATTTCGCTAATAAAATCACAGTATTTCACTATTTTTATAATGATAAACTGTTTCAGTAGTAACAATTAAGTTATTTATTATGTATTTTATACATTACATTAGTTTATGGGCGCCAATTTATGGGTATTTGCAAGGATATGAACGTTCGTGTATTTTAATGACGTCAAACAAAATGTGAATAAGTGGCTGTGACTGGAGAAATGGGGCTTATGGGTTTTGTGACCAGTGTAGATCCAGATAAGCATGTACATTCACAGTCTGATCAGTCTAACATACGATTATTGGGTGTTTCCTGGTACCCGGTTTCCCTGATTGTTTTAACTTGAAATACGATGAGGACAAGGCAATTTACACAGCCAAACTGCTCGCCGACTACAAAAACCAAGACCTAGAAATATTGCAATAGTATCCAACTACCAGACCATTAACAGATAACAAGATAACAGACAGTTTATTGAGTAACCACTTAGCTGTAAGAACATGTTAAGTTTCCCTTGTGGATGAACTGTAATTGAAAAGCCTGTATTGCACAGAGCGCAAGTACCGTATGTGCAAATTTTGTGTACAATTTGATATCACCATAGGTCTTTAAAGGGCCATAACTCCTCCAAATATTGATTGTTTTAAACGGTAATTGTACCATTATGTTTCTGTAATCATTCTCTTTACAACAATATATAATAGTGCAGTATTTATTACACAATGCACATGTTATAGCACGAAACACTAATGCACACAATGCTGGCAGAAAATATGTTATTTATCAAATCTTTAAAGGGGCATAACGCTTCCAAATATTGTTTGAAAAATGGTACCATTGTGTTTCTCTCATCAACACCTTTCCAACGATATATATAGCACTCCATGGTTTAATACATTTTAATTTTTCGCTGGGATCGCTAACTATATTGAGCTGTCCGCATGCGGGCGCGACAAAAAAGGAGCAATCACAACCCAAACTGACTGTATTGTATTTTGTTTACTCGGTGGGTCAGGCAATTTAATTATCACCACCCCTGGCCTGTTTCTAAATTTTCACAGATGAAATTAAAGTCATACAGTGGATATACCTAGGTTCTGGATAATAAGCCTTCGTTGGCCAGTTACTAGAGCTATAAGCATACAAAAACAATTATTTAAAACTTTTTAAAACAATAAACTTATCGTAAAAGTGCTGTGAAACCAAATTTAGCTAAAAGTCCTGCTTGTTTCCATGTCGTTTATTTTGTTAACGTATCATCCAGGCGCTTGTAGAAAATATACTGTGACCTTAGACTCTGGATTTTTGTTGTTGGGTTATTCTCATCCTGTAGTGTGGCGCACCATCTCATCAGAGTAAACTAGATTGGTCAGTAAGCGAGGCTTACGGAATACCCCCCGCGTGGGCCCAGGTACCCCTAAATATGTAATATTTTCCAAGTGTTGGCTTGTGACCTTGACTCTGGGCTTAGCGGGGGCGGCACAAACGTGAATGTGAAGCAGATCCGAGCAAGGAAATAGAAGTTATAACCGATTTCTCTGATGTTAAGTTTTGTAAAGAGACTAAGTATGTGACCTTGACCTTGTGATCAGCGGGGATATGTCACAGCATGATAGTAGAGCCTTAGAGGAATGCATGCATGAAAAATTAAGAATTTTAGATGAAGTTATAACATATTTCTCTGATGTTAAGTTTTGTAAAGAGACTAAGTATTTGACCTTGACCATGGGATCAGCGGGGGTTGGATGGTCGTGGATTTGGCACAGCATGGTAGTAGAGCCTTACAGGAATGCATATGTGAAATATTAAGCACTTTAGATGAATGAAATAGAAGTTATAACAATATTTCTCTGATGTTAAGTTGTTTTGTAAAGAGACCAAGTATTTGACCTTGACCATGGAATTCAGCGGGGGCTGGACGGTCGTGGATTTGGCACAGCATGGTAGTAGAGCCTTACAGGAATGCATGTGTGAAATATTAAGCATTTTAGATGAAGGAAGTAGAAGTTATAACAATATTTCTTTGATGTTAAGTTTTGTAAAGAGACTAAGTATTTGACCTTGACCTTGGGATCAGCGGGGGTTGGACGGTCGTGGATTTGGCACAGCATGGTAGTAGAGCCTTACAGGAATGCATGTGTGAAATATTAAGCATTTTAGATGAAGGAAATAGAAGTTATAACAATATTTCTCTGATGTTAAGTTTACGGACGCACGGACAGATGGACGGACAGACAACCCGACTCCAGTATACCCCCCCACAACTCGTTGCGGGGGGTATAAAAATGGTTATCTAAATTATCAAATGAGTGTACAGTAAACAATTTTCCACCATTTCATTTGCCAGTCATAAATGACAATAATATTATCACAAGGCTAATAATCATAATGTAAGACGCTTTCAGATCACGTTTAATTTTCATTTGTGGTACATGCTATTTTATCATATTCATTATGGTGCACACTACAGGCAGGATGTATACCAACAACAAGATAATACGGGCGACGAAGTAGCCCGCTTTATGTTACGCGTATATGAAAACTTACCATTCAGTGAAACTAGGTTGAACATATGATTGAAAGTGTAAAATTTGTTTTACCGTAAACCAATCTGGAGCTGGGTGTTTTACGACAGGTGGTATTTTACTAATACGGGCGACGAATAATTTGGCCCAAAGGGGCCAAGTGCTTCTAAAACAAAATGTAGATAACATCGGAAAGTATACTGAATATAGCTTACGAAGTTACGCATTTCAAAATATAAATCACAACTCTGAAGAGAGTCCCCCATGGGCGATAATTCTATTTTTTCTATTGCAACAGCCGACAAACCGCGGAACTGTGCGAATGGACCGAATGCAGCGAAAGTAACGGAAGGCAGAAACAGTCGTTGTATCTGGGCTATTTTAGTTTTTAGCCCGATTTATGCTACGTCAGAAAACATACTGAATATAGCAGGCAAACTATTCTAGTTAATAAATTAAAAAATAATTTGTGTTGTCCTTAACAACACTCGAGAGACGCTTGAAAATATGCGCTTCAAATGATCGGAGTACAAATGCCTTAAATGCGCATTGAATATTTTATGAAACAAAAAAGAAAAATAATTTGCAACCTTTCCTATCTGATGTATTTTAACACATTTTTCTCTCTCCCACACCCATGTCTCTCTGTGTCTCTCTATCTCTTGTCTCCCTCTGTCTGTCTGTATGCCTGTCTCTCTCTATGTCTGTCTGTCCGACTCTGTCTCTCTCTCTTTCTTTTATTCTCTATCTTTCTGTCTGTCTGTCTGTCTGTCTCTCTCTTTGTTTCTCTATGTCTCTGTCCGTCTCTTTCTCTATCATTACCTAGAAACCACAATATATCTCTCCCCTCCCCCTCTCTACCTCTCTCATCTCTCTCTCTCTCAACATCATTAGATATAAACCATACCATTTCTCTCTCTATCTTTCAACATCATTAGAAAGAAGGACACGATATCTCTCAACATCATTAGGTAGAATACCGCACCTGTTGTGATTTTGTTTACAAGACAATGTCAAGCGATCCATGATACTCTGTGGACATGACTAACAGAAACAAGTATACATTGCAACTGCTGTTTTATTACGCCTGTTCGGTTGTGTCACGGCCTGTGCTGTATTCACAGTCCATGACACAAGTACCTCTTACCAACAGCTGAAGTGAAGCTGTATGTAACAAGAGGGCCATGATGGCCCTAATTCGCTCACTTGACTCCATGAACACCAGAGAATGTGACATTGAGTTCATGTGTTTTAAAAATAAATGTGCTATTTTTAGATGGCGGTCATCTTGGATTAAGCGATGACTCGTATTGTACCAAATCTGAAAATGCTTCACCCAAGGATCTTAACTTCCTATGAAGTTTGGCCAGCATCGGTCATGTGGTTCCTGAGAAAATGACGTTCAAAATCTCAAATAAATGGACCTTTTGGTGGCCATCATGGATGACATAATCATCCGATTCCGACAAATATTGCACCAGAGCAATCGCATCATCAATACCTTCAATTTGATATATGACAGGAGCATATTCGGTCAAAAATAAAATTTAACCCCAATTTAACCCCACAGGGCCACGCCCATTTTTGACCCGAGGTCACCATTTTAACAACTTTGAAAGAGCATTGTAAATCGATCATTCCTAGCAAGTTTAGTCGAAATCCGGCCAGCGGTTCATGAGAAGAAGATTTTTTAAGAATTTATGCTATTTTTAGACGGCGGCCATCTTGGATTAGCGATGACTTCCATTTAAACAAATCTGAAAAGGCTTCACCCATGGACCATAACTTTTAAGTTTGGCTACAATGGGCCAAGCGGTTCATGTGAAGAAGAATTTTGAAATCTCTAATAAAAGAACGACCTTTTGACATTTCGGCAGCCATCTTGGATGACATAACAATCCGATTTCGACAAAAAATGTACCAGAGTGATCGCCTCATTGATACCTTCGATTTGATATATAACATGACCATATTCGGTAAAAAATAAAATTTGACCCCACGGGCCACGCCCATTTTTGACCCCGGGGTCAACATTTTAACAACTTTGAAAGAGCATTGTACATCGATCATTCCTACCAAGTTTTGTCGAAATCCGGCTAGCGGTTCATGAGAAGAAGATTTTTAAGAATTTATGCTATTTTTAGATGGCGGCCATCTTGTATTACGTAATGACGTCATTTTAACAATTTTGCAATCCCCCTACCTAAGGACCATGACCATGAAGTTTGGTGACCATAGGCCCAATGGTTACCGAGGAGAAGACGTTTGAAAATGTTCACGGACGACGACGGACACATTACGGTAACAATAGCTCACATGAGCTTTGCTCAGGTGAGCTAAAAATGACACCACTAATACGAAACTAGATGGCCGCGGCCTGCATGTCGCGCCTTGTGGCGAGGCATGGACACCAAAAAAAAAAGATATAGTATAACGAAAAACTTGAACCAAAAAACTTAACCAAAAACTTTAACCGGACACACGTACGTACGTACGTATGCCAAAGTGCCGACTCTATCGCGCTTTCCGCAAGCGGGCGCGAAAAAAACTTTAACCAAAAACTTCAAAGTAATTTGACCTTGACATTGGGCACAGGGGCCGCACGGGAGGGTGGTAGAATGAAAATATAGATGATGATAAATGTCCATGTGAAGTTTCAAGGTAATGGGCAAAGCAGTTGCAGAGATAGAGTATAACGAAAAACTTTAACCAAAAAACTTTACCAAAAACTTTAACCAAAAAACTTAACCAAAAACTTAACCAAAAACTTTAACCAACAAACTTAACCAAAAACTTCAAAGTAATTTGACCTTGACATTGGGCACATGGGCCACGCACGGGAGTGGGGTAAGAATGGAAAATATAGCTGATGATAAAAACACCCATGTGGAAGTTTCAATGGTTAATGGGACAAAGTAGTTGCGAGATATTAGTTATAACAAACAAGAGGGTGGGCCCAAATGGGCCTGTAATCCGCTCACCTAAAAGCCTCCATAGTGGTCATCTTGAATTTCACAAAGACTCTTCACTTCAACAATTTCAAATGTTCCACAGAATTTGTTTTGTTGGTTCCTTGCTGATTAATCTTACATATATTGCGAATGTGCATGTGATTTACTGCTATACCTTCGATTTGATATATAAAATGACCATATTCGGTCAAAAATAAAATTTGACCCTTATTTGACCCCTCGGTCCATAACCATTTTTGACCCAGAGGCCACCATATGAACAAATCTGAATCAGCGTTAACTATCGATCATTCATACAAAGATTTTTTGACAATTTGACCTACTTTTCAACGGCGGACATCTTGGATTTGGTGATGACCTCCATTTTGACAAAAATGAACAGGCTTCACCAACAAACCATTTCAGTTAAGTTTGGTCAATATCGGTCAAGCAGTTCACAAGAAGAAGTCCTTTGAAATCTTTAGTAAAAGAACAACCTTTTGACCTGTCGGTGGCCATCTTGGATGAAGTAATCATCTGATTTTGGCAAAACATGCTCCAGAGTGATCGTCTCGTCGATACCTTGGATTGGATATATTATAGGACCATATTCGGTCAAAAATATAATTTGACCCCTAGTTGACCCCTCGGGCCACGCCCATTTTTGACCCAGGTGCCCACAGGCTTCACCCACAGACCATTACAGTTAAGTTTGGCCAATATCGGCCCAGCAGTTCACAAGAAGAATACGTTTGAAATCTTTAGTAAAAGAACAACTTTTTTACCTTTCGGTGGCCATCTTGGATGACAAAATCATCTGATTTAGACAAAAAATGCTCCAGGGGCCACCATATGAACAAATCTGAAACAACGTTAACTATCAATCATTCATACCAAGTTTCGTCGAAATCGGCCTGGAGGTTTGTGAGAAGAAGATTTTTTGAAAATTTGACCTACTTTTCAACAGCGGACATCTTAGATTTGGTGATGACCTCCAGGGCAGGGGGTAGAATGAAAATATAGATGATGATAAACACCCATGTGAAGTTTCAAGGTAATGGGCAAAGCAGTTGCAGAGATATAGTATAATGAAAAACTTTAACCAAAAAACTTAACCAAAGAACTCAACCAAAAACTTTAACCAAAAAACTTAACCAAACAACTTAACCAAAAACTTTAACCGGACACACGTACTTACGTACGTACGCCAAAGTGCCGACTATATAGCGCTTTCCGCAAGCGGGCGCGACAATACGTACTACGTACGTACGCCAAAGTGCCGACTATATTGCGCTTTCCGCAAGCGGGCGCGACAAAAACTTAACCAAAAAACTTAACCAAAAACTTCAAAGTAATTTGACCTTGACATTGGGCACAGGGGCCGCATGGAAGGGGGGTAGAATGAAAATAGGTGAGGTTTCAAGGTAATGGGCAAAGCAGTTGCAGAGATATAGTATAACAAAAAACTTTAACCAAAAAACTTAACCAAAAAACTTAACCAAAAACTTTAACCAAAGAACTTTTCAAACCAAAAACTTCAAAGTAATTTGACCTTGACATTGGGCACAATGGAGAGGGGTAGAATGAAAATATAGATGATGATAAACACCCATATGACGTATCAAGGTAATGGGCAAAGCAGTTGCAGAGATATAGTATAACGAAAAACTTTAACCAAACACTTTAACCAAAAAACTTAACCAAAAACTTTAACCAAAAAACTTAACCAAACAACTTAACCAAAAACTTTAACCGGATACACGTACGTACGTACGTACGCCAAAGCGCCGACTATATCGCGCTTTCCGCAAGCGGGCGCGACAAAAATAGTCAAAATGTGTTCAAAGACCACCAGGGAAAGAGAAAATAATAGCTTCACTGGAAGGACGCACCTGTAGAATTTATATAGCCGCCACTCTGCACTTAACTTCGCTGATGTGAGTTTAAAAATACAAGACATAATCAAGCGATCCGGGATAATTGGGGAACACAACTACCAGAAGAAAGTATACATTGCAGGTGTGCGTCTAGTGCACCTGTTGCTGTAGTCCAGGATACAAACACATCTGACACAGCACTGGGTTAATCAAAAGTAAATGTAAACACAATTGATACAATGGGCAAAATGTGTATAACTCTCGAAGTGACAGTCGTGCTCAATGACAATTGAGATTGCGAAAATTGGGAATAATATCACTGAAGATGCTTAGCCTTGTTATTTTTTCTTAAATATTAATACAGTTTCTATAATGCCTAGGCTATTGATGTTCTATACATGTATATGAAAAGGAATTATCTAAATTGTATCATTGCTTCAAATAAGAGAAGTGCGCCAATGACACCATTTAATTATAATAGAGAAGCTGTAACACCGTGGTAGTTGCGAGAAGTAGCTCTGCAATACTACAATATACTACGGTACGGTTTATAGCATACTAACATCATGGTAAAGCTATCAATTGGTAAATTTACTTTCATACACTAACGTCGCCCGTCATAGGTAGTACCTAATTCATATTAACAATCACACTGTAGACTATTATTGATCATTCTGAGCATTTTTATAATCAACAGAACAATAAATTCTATTAAAAACACAGAGTTTATATCTACATCTATGTAATCAAATATAATTCTGTGTTAGTTTTTTATTGTTTTTCATATAAGATCCCCAGTCAGGGTTCAACATTAACGGTGATCCAGAGTTTCAGGAGGTATTCCAACTTCTAAAAGCTGGGGATTCCGCTGGACCTCCTATTTTTTTGTTCAGGATTTGTTAAAAACTAGATGGCCGCGGCCTACATGTCGCGCCTTATGACGAGGCATGGACACTAAAAAAAAAGATATAGTATAACAAAAAACTTTAACCAAAAACTTTAACCAAAAAACTTAACCAAAAACTTCAAAGTAATTTGACCTTGACATTGGGCACAGGGACCGCACGGGAGGAGGGTAGAATGAAAATATAGATGATGATAAACACCCATGTGAAGTTTCAAGGTAATGGGCAAAGCAGTTGCAGAGATATAGTATAACAAAAAATTTTAACCAAAAAACTTAACCAAAAACTTTAACCAAAAAACTTAACCAAAAACTTCAAAGTAATTTGACCTTGACATTGGGCACAGGGGCCGCACGGGAGGGGGGTAGAATGAAAATAATAGATGATGATAAACACCCCTGTGAGTTTCAAGGTAATGGGCAGCAGTTGCAGAGATATAGTATAAAAAACGAAAAAAACTTTAACCAAAAAACTTAACCAAAAAACTTAACCAAAATCTTTAACCAAAAACTTGAACCAAAAAAAAACTTAACCAAAAACTTCAAAAGTAATTTGACCTTGACATTGGGCGCAGGGGCTGCACGGAAGGGGGGTAGAATGAAAATATAGATGATGATAAACACCCATGTGAAGTTTCAAGGTAATGGGCAAAGCAGTTGCAGATATAGTATAACGAAAAACTTTAACCAAAAAACTTAACCAAAAACTTTAAACAAAAAAATTACCCAAAAACTTCAAAGTAATTTGACCTTGACATTGGGCACAGGGGCCGCACGGGAGGGGGGTAGAATGAAAATATAGATGATGATAAACACCCATGTGAAGTTTCAAGGTAATGGGCAAAGCAGTTGCAGAGATATAGCATAACAAAAAACTTTAACAAAAAAAATTAACCAAAAACGTTAACCACAAAACTTAACCAAAAACTTTAACCAAAGAACTTAACCAAAAACTTCAAAGTAATTTGACCTTGACATTGGGCACAGGGGCCGCACGGAAGGGGTAGAATGAAAATATAGATGATGATAAACACCCAATTGAAGTGAATTTCAAGGTAATGGGCAAAGCAGTTGCAGAGATATAGTATAACGAAAAACTTTACAACCTTAAAAAACTTTAAACCAAAAACTTTAACCAAAAAACTTAAACAAAAACTTCAAAGTAATTTGACCTTGACATTGGGCACAGGGGTCGCACGGAAGGGGGGTAGAATGAAAATATAGATGATGATAAACACCCATGTGAAGTTTCAAGGTAATGGGCAAAGCAGTTGCAGAGATATAGTATAACGAAAAACTTTAACCAAAAAACTTAACCAAAAACCTTAACCAGAAACTTTAACCAAAAAACTTAACCAAAATACTTAACCAAAAACTTTAACCAAAGAACTTAACCAAAAACTTCAAAGTAATTTGACCTTCACATTGGGCACAGGGGCCTCACAGGAGGGGGTAGAATGAAAATATAGATGATGATAAACACCCATATGAAGTTTCAAGGTAATGGGCAAAGCAGTTGCAGAGATATAGTATAACGAAAAACTTTAACCAAAAAACTTTAACCAAAAAACTTAAGCAAAAACTTTAACCAAAAAACTTAACAAAAAACAAAAACTTCAAAGTAATTTGACCTTGACATTGGGCACAGGGGTCCACACGGGGAGGGGGGTAGAATGAAAATATAGATGATGAAAAACACCCATGTGAAGTTTCAAGGTAATGGGCAAAGCAGTTGCAGAGATATAGTATAACGAAAAACTTTAACGAAAAAACTTAACCAAAAACTTTAACCAAAGAACTTAAACCAAAAACTTTAACCAAAAAACTTAACCAAACAACTTAACCAAAAACTTCAACCAAAGAACTTAACCAAAAACTTTAACCAAAAAACTTAACCTTACAGCTTAACCAAAAACTTTAACCGGACACACGTACGTACGCCAAACGGCCGACTATATCGCGCTTTCCGCAAGCGGGCGCGACAAAAATGAAAAATCGCCCATCTCGTCATTAAATTCACAATAGGGTGCGTCAATGTACATACGATTTGATCGATCGCCGATTCGATTTCAAGTAGTGTACTGAGCGCCACCTAGCATTTCTTTGCGAACATAACGTAGAAAATAGAAGCATTCTGAAGTATCTTTGCGAACATAACGTAGAAAATAGAAGCATTCTGAAGTATGCTCACAATCTACAGATGCTTATTAAGATGCGTTACTGTAAAGCGCGTGTTTGTTTCAGATGAGATTAAATGTCAAAGTCATTGTAATGTGTTTTCGCGATGTGGAAATTTTTGGAAAATGCATCTCCACCGCCGGAAAAAAAAGAAAAAACCACACGATAACTTTTGGAAAGTCAAAGGACATACGAAGAAAACAAGCGACAGCGTTCGTTCCAGAGTAGCTGGAAGTCTGAGTTTGAGTGGCTAAGATACAATGCAGAAAAAGGGATAATGACATCTGTCAAACGGTTGAAAAGGAAGGCACTTTCGTTACAGGTTGTAGTAATATGAAACTACAAGCTGTGAAAAAGCATGCTCTTTCTGAGAGCCATATAACAAATGCTATGAAATTAAAAGCAAAAACAAGTGCACCAGGAACCTCCCAAAGTGAAAAAACATTACAGTGTATCAACCAGGCAGCCTTAAAAAAACTCACATATCTCTTTCGTAATGCCCATTTTATTGCGAAGTCAGGCAGAACATACTCTGACTATGTAAAGATATGCAAACTAGACAAGGCCAAAGGCCTGATGTTTATGGAAGGTAATATCCGCCATAATTATATGTGACTTGATGCTTGCGTGCTGATGACATTACACAACTTATATTCATGTTATTTCATTCGTCATTTGTATTTATTACATTTGAAATCTGCTTGTTGTAATTGTATTTGTCTTTCTTACATGTCCATTCTGCTGATTGCTTTGTTAATTCGTCTTATTTACATTACAATTATTGATACGTCCTTATTTGTGTCCCTGTTTTATTGCACTAAGCATTTGCAATAGAAAGTAAGAACAAAGCAAACACTGAGCCTGTTGGTCACGAGATGTAAACAAGAGTTTCCGTGGCCAAATAATGTAAACAATATTGGTGGACATGCATGGGCGGATTCAGGGGGGGGGGGACCCGGCACGCGCCCTCCCCTAAATTCGCCGAGTAAAGAATAAACAAGTACTGAAACAAAAATGTCTTTATTTGATATAATTTAGGCGGGATCCTCAACTCTGAGGCGGGATACCAGTTTTCAAAAGTAGGGATTCCTGCTGAACCCTAAGAAAAACAGTTAGTGTCGAACACTGCCAGTATAATGAGAAGCTCTATTCTGGTAATTTGACAGCTACCAGTCTGTGTTTACACGACCTGGACTGCTCAAAATGGCTAAAGAATCCAGTGACGCAGACGGACAGAACCATGCTTTGTAAATCTTTTTCAATAATGATGTTTATGAGTGGACAAAAGTGGGAATAGCTGAAACACAACATTTTGAAGGTATTCTAACAATTTTGATTAAAACCTTACATGACCAAGGGCGATGTGGAATATTTTTCTCCATTTGACAGATAGGTGTCATCTGCAAAAAATGTCCGGGAAACTGACCATGAAAGTTTCCGTGATTAGAGACAAATGCGGTTTACAAAAATTCCCGACGCGGGGGTAATCCCGACAAATGGTTACGCTACTGTATAAATGTTTTGTAGACCAAGCCCAAGGACTCGTTGGCAGTTCATATGTGTCATTCACAATTTATTTACCAGAATGCCACAATTTGGCACAATGGGCCGTCCTTGACAGCTCGACAGAACACTATGATTGGGCAAAAAAAGCCCAACGGTCATGCTAGTCCAATGTGCCGAATACAGGTGTGCGACGGTTACTACTCCAGATTCAATAGTTTTTATCAACAGAAAAGACGGAATTCTGTGTTATTTTTTATAGGAATACACGACTGAACGTATACCATTCGCAATATAAGACATCTGTCTCCTAATAAGTCATGTATAAATGTCAGAACAATGTTAATATGACACGGTAGCCCTCTTGTTTACCTTCCCAAAGGTTTCCCATTTCGGCCATGTTACGATTCCACGATGTCAAAATCTCGCGAGATTTATTAACTCGGCCCATTTATATCTCGGTCTTCAGCACGTCGGCCCTGCCTCTTGTCGGTCGTAAACCACTAATCTTTTCTGACAGGCGAGTGCCTCTATCCTAATTCTGCGCACGTAAGGCTTTCCAAACAAATTTATGTGTCAGTAACATCCCCATATTCAGTCAAAATTTCTGAATATTTAACGCAGTTCAAAGATGTCTGTGGAGATAAAATGTCAGAACGTTCTGACGTCATTAATTTAAGTGACGTAAATTATGTGATGTATGACATCACATGCGTGTTTGCAACGTCACATTTGTATCTGCTAATGTTGCGCATCTGGTAGTGTAAACAAAATGGCGAACAGCATACTATCTATCTATCTATTGATACTGTACTCGCTCCGTTCGGAGCATTATGACAGGTGATAGATCAGCATAGAAATATTGCTATTAAACTTGAAGCGGAACTATCCAGCGATATTATGACAGGTTAGTTTCTTAGTTGAACAGTTAATTTAATAAACAAGACAGCTATTCCATCAGCAGGCCCAGGTCTGAGGATTTTACACATTTGGATTATATTCAGAATAACTTTTTACCAATCTATCGGAATGTGATAAAATTGTGCCACGGCATAGGGTATATAGCAATTATAATCAGCTTGTTTAGGCTATTCCGAAATCCACATATTTTATTATGACGTACGCAAGGCTAAATTTTACGTGAATTGCGCATTAGCCGATGTGCAGAATTAGCCGAAATGACAATGAATATATAAAATTAATTTCTCTCAATAAAATCATGTTTCATGAAATTGCAGAGGCCGGGTGACTTTTTTTTTAACAGCCCCCATACTCGATCTACTATATAGCTAGTACTGAAAAATACCACGAGCACTGCATGTCCCCCTACTGTACTGAAAAATACTACGAACACTGCACCATGGTCCCCCGGCCTAGTAGTAGTACACTGAAAAATGCCACGAGCACTGGTCCCCTGACCTACTCCACTGAAAAATACCACAAAAATTGGTCCTCTACTCTATTGAAAAATACCACGATCCCCTACATGAGCCCCCTATATTAATATAATTGATCCTTAAAACTGTTGCGCCAGGTAAACCAGAGGTGCGCCAATACTACGAGCTGAAGTCCCCTACTCTGCTGAAAAATACCACGAGCACTGGTCTCCTTATTTTACAGAAAAACACCACGAGCACAGGCTCCACTACTCTATGACATACGTTTCTGCAATGGTGATGCCACGATATTCCACAGTATCCAGAATAAATTCCAAGTTGATGTTTTCTGATTCTGTTTCGGTAATTTCCCACTCTTCCTTTCTAGAATTATGTAATAACTTCCACATTCTCTCGTCCTGCAGAAATTCTAGGACTTCCTATTCAGGGCACAGCATTTCTCGGATGATCAGTAGCTAGGCTACTAAATAGCTTTTCAAAAGAATATTTGCAATGCCGCTAACTGCGGTACTTTGCTGCAAATAGTTCATAAAATGACACTTGTCCTAGGCCGGCCATTTTGAAATGACGTCTCGATTAAGAAGATGACGTCAAAATTTAAACAACATAATAACATAATGACGTAAATTTCAACGTGCAACGCACGGTATTACGACGTCATCTTGTGATTTCGACGTCAACGGAAATTGCGGGAGTTTGTAGTGCGGAGATTTCCATCTGGGTCCACGAATGGTCGTTGCGAACAGTAACTCTTGCAATCTACTCCCGTACCGTCTGTTCGCAACTACTCAGGCGCGGATACAGGGGGGGGGGGGGGCGTCCAGGGGGTCCGGACCACCCCCACCCCTCCCCCCCCTTCCCCCTGCTCCCGGCAAACAAAAAAAAAGAAGAAAATCTACAATACTCGAATAGTTGGATAACTTTTTTCGTGGCCTAGGTGTCAGGAAATCGCAGCTGTGGCGATCTGGCATTTAAAAGTTTCATGGGGGAGCACCCCCAGACCCCCCGACTTTACAATTTCGCGCTCGCGGGGGTCTAAACACCCACCCCTTGCAATTATTTCTGTATCCGCGCCTGCTACTGAAGTAGGTCGTTGCTAGCTCTGACACTAATTATGATGAGCAGGGGTGGATCCAGGATTTCGGTCTTGAGGGAGTGTAAATGAGACTTACATGATCGTCAACTTGCCTAAAATACTTATTTTTATGCAATTTTCTTTTTCTCATCAAAAGTATAATTATGCCGTTACCACTCTGTTGAGCCGTCTCGTCGGGGTGGTAACAACACTTTGGGTCAGAAATAAGAAAAATAATGAGATATTTTCACATAAACTCTTAGTTGCGAACGGTAACTCTTGCAATCTACTCCCGTACCGTCCGTTGCCAGCTACGGACGATACGGGAGTACATTGTTCGCAACTAATAAACTATAGGCCCAAATGGGCATGTATCGCTCACCTGAAATTGTTATACCCATCATACAGTAAATAAAAAACGACACAGACTGTCGATTATATATACCAAGTTCCATCAAAATGTGACTGAAAGTTAATAAAAAGTCATTTGAATAATTGTTCAGCTTGTCTCAAAATATGAACAGTCCATACACGGATCACAGGGAAAAACTGGTCAGTTTTGCATTTGAGAAACATAATAACATAAATTATTAGATCTACCACGTCTGAACGTGCCTAACCCAATATTTTGAAAGCATGAGTCTTATTAAAGTGATTTTAAGGACATTTCGGCGGCCATCTTGGATGATGTAATCATCCGATATTGACAAAAAAAATGCTCAAGTGTGATCGTCTCCTCGATACCTTCGATTTGATATGTAACATGACCATATTTGATCAAATGTGAAATTTGACCCCTACTTGAACTCAGAGGGCACCGCCCATTTTTAGATATCTGGGTCATCATTTTTAAAACAAGAGGGCCATGATGGCCCTCATTCGCTCACCTGATTCCATGAACACCAGAGGAGAATGTGACATTGAGTTCATGTGTTTAAAAAAAAAAGTGCTATTTTTAGATGGCGGTCAAGATGGATTAAGCGATGACTCATTTTATCCAAATCTGAAAATGCTTCACCCAAAGATCTTAACTTACTATGAAGTTTGGCCAGCATCGGTCATGTGGTTCCTGATAATAAGACGTTCAAAACCTCGAATAAAAGGACATTTTGGCGGTCATCATGGATGACATAATCATTCGATTCCGACAAATATTGCACCAGAACAATCACCTCATCGATACCTTCAATTTTATATATGACATGAGCATATTCGGTCAAAAATAAAATTTGACCCCAATTTGACCCCACGGGCCACGCCCATTTTTGACCCCGGGGTCACCATTTTAACACATTTGAAAGAGCATTATACATCGATCATTCCTACCAAATCTCTAATAAAAGAACGACCTTTTGACCTTTCGGCGGCCATCTTGGATGACATGACCATCCAATTTCGACAAAAAATGTACCAGAGCGATTTGATTTGATATAGACATGACCATATTCGGTCAAAAATAAAAAAAATACCTCAATTTGACCCCACGGGCCACGCCCATTTTTGACCCCGGGGTCACCATTTTAACACTTTTGAAAGAGCAGTCTACATCATCGATCATTCCAACCAAGTTTCGTCGATTCATAGCGGTTCATGAGAAGAAGATTTTTTAAGAATTTATGCTATTTTTAGACGGGGGCCATCTTGGATTAGCGACGACCTCCGTTTTAACAAATCTGAAAAGGCTTCACCCATGGACGATAACTGTGAAGTTTGGCCACCATGGGCCAAGCGGTTCGTGTGAAGAAGAATTTTAAAATCACTAATAAAAGAACGACCATTTGACCTTTCGGCGGCCATCTTGGATGAATTGACCATCTAATTTCGACAAAAAATGTAGCGATCGCCTCTTTGATACCTTCGATTTGATATAGACATGACCATATTCGGTCAAAAATAAAATTTGACCCCAATTTGACCCCACAGGCCACGCCCATTTTTGACCTCGGGGTCACCATTTTAACAACTTTGAAAGAGCATTGTACATCGATCATTCCTACCAAGTTTCGTCGAAATCCGGCCAGCGGTTCATGAGAAGGAGATTTTTTAAGAAGTTGTGCTATTTTTAGACGATGACCATCTTGGATTAGCGACGACCTCCGTTTTAACAAATCTGAAAAGGCTTCACCCATGGACCATAACTGTGAAGTTTGGCCACCATGGGCCAAGCGGTTCGTGTGAAGAAGAATTTTGAAATCTCTAATAAAAGAACGAACTTTTGACCTTTCGGCGGCCATCTTGTTTGACATAAACATCCGATTTCGACAAAAAATGCACCAGAGTGATCGCCTCGTTGATACCTTCGATTTGATATATGACATGACCATAAAAATAAAATTTGACTCCAATTTGACCCCACAGGCCACTCCCATTTTTGACCCCGGGGTCACCATTTTAACAACTTTGAAAGAGCATTGTTCATCGATCATTCCTACCAAGTTTCGTCGAAATCCGGCTATCGGTTCGTGAGAAAAAGAGTTTTTAATAATTTATGCTATTTTTAGACGGTGGCCATCTTGGATTAGCGATGACCTCCATTTTAACAAATATGAAAAGGCTTCACCCATGGACGATCACTTTTAAGTTTGGCTACCGTGGGCCAAGCGGTTCATGTGAAGAAGAATTTTGAAATCTCTAATAAAAGAACGAACTTTTGACCTTTCGGCGGCCATCTTGGATGACATAACCATCCGATTTCGACAAATAATGCACCAGAGTTATCGCCTCGTTGATACCTTCGATTTGATATATGACATGACCATATTCGGTCAAAAATAAAAGTTGACTCCAATTTGACCGCACGGGCGACGCCCATTTTTGACCCCGGGGTCACCATTTCAACAACTTTGAAAGAGTATTGTACATCGATCATTCCTACCAAGTTTTGTTGAAATCCGGTTGGCGGTTCTTGAGATGAAGATTTTTGAAAAATTTGTAGACGGCGGCCATCTTTGATTACGTAATGACATCATTTTAACAATGGTTTAATCCCCCTACCTAAGGACCATGACCTTAAAGTTTGGTGCCTATATGCCCAATTGTTACCGAGGAGAAGACGGACGGCGGACGTACACATTGCGGTAACAATAGCTGACATGAGCTTCGCTCAGATTAGCTAAAAATCTGAAAGAGCATTGCATATCGATCATTCCTAAAACGTTTCGGCGAAATCGGTCTGTCGGTTCGTGAGAAGAAGACTTTTAACAATTTTACCTAATTTTCTACGGCGGCCATTTTGGATTAAGCGACGACCTCCATTTTAACAGATATATAGAGACTTCATCCATGGACAATAACTGTGAAGTTTGACCAGCATCGGCCAAGACGTTTGAAATCAATAATAAAATATTATTGTTTTGTCATTTCGGCGGCCATCTTGCATGACGTAATCATCCGATACCTTCAATTTGATATATAACAGGACCATATTGTGTTAAATGTGCAATTCGGCTCCTACTTGACGCCCGCGGGCAACGCCCATTTTTGATTTCGGGGTCACTCTAACAAATCTGAAAGAATATTGAATATCGATCATCATTTTTAAGAATTTGATCTAATTTTCTATTGCGGCCATCTTAGATATGCGACTACCTTCATTTTAACAAATATGGAAATGCTTCACCCACGGAATATAACTATGAAGTTTGACCAGCATCAGCCAAGCGGTTCACGAGAAGGAGACGTTTGAAATATATAATCAAATTATGACACTTCGACCTTTCGGCGACCATCTTTACATCATCCCATTTCTACAAAAAAAAAATGCACTAGAGTGAACGTCTCCTCGATACCTTCAATTTGATATATAGCATGACCGTATTTGGTCAAATTTGAAATTTGACCCCTACTTGACCCTACGGGCCCCGCCCATTTTTGATCCCGGTGTCATCATTTTAACAAATCTAAAAGAGCATTTAGTTTCGATAATCCTGCAAAGTTTCGGCGAAATCGGTCTGCCTGTTCATGAGAAGAATATTTTTTTTAAGAATTTTACCTAATTTTCTGCGGCGGCCATCTTGGATTGTGCGACGACCTTCATTTTAACAAATATGAAAAGGCTTCACCCACGGCCTATAACTTTGAAGTTTGACCAGCATCGGCTGACTATTGTTGACTATCGATAATTTCTGCCACGTTTCGTCCAAATCGGTCTGGCGATTCGTGAGAAGAAGATTTTTTTAAGAATTTGACCTACTTTTCTACGTCGGCCATTTTGGATATGCAATTAGGTCCATTTTAACAAATCTGAAAAGGAGTAACACATAGGTCATCCCCATGAAGTTTGATCAACACCTGCCCAGCGGTTCAGAAAAAGAAGTGGAAAAGTGTGGACGAACGACGACGGGACGGACGACGGACGACAAGCGGTAACAATGGCTCCGGATGAGGTGGGAGGTGGTGCTATGGTGTCATTTTCTTTTGTATGGATCATTAGCCTACTTACTATAGATATCATATTTCGGCCTTCAGCTTTTCACTGGTACGTTTCGTGTCGAAAAATGCACCGGTTTTCTAAGGAGATGCCACTCAGCTCGACTTAGAGCTTTCCCATAAACGCATTTACAGTCTAGTAACCGGCGCAAATTTCTTGCGCCGGTTACTGAACGCAAATGTTTTATACATTATCTGCTGCACATGTAGCTGGTAATTCGGCGCCTATATCGACGTGAAACATTTTACGCCGGCTTATGACATTTGCAACAATTTTATATCCTGATCAGTTTACGCAGCCGTACAGTGTGCTTATGGGGTTTAATGTGTTCGTGATTACAGCAACTTTACGACGAACAGCGGATGCTCTAACTACAGGTTCATGAAGAATGGTTCATATTTTGGAGTTTTATGGGTTATTTCGGTATATCTGCAGTGGTGGTTTGGGTGCAACAAACATATGACACAAACATACTGACCATCTGTTCAAACACCATATTAAATAGTTTAATATTTTGCTTGAAATCTAGCAGTTTGATTGGCTGAGCATGAGCCATGCTACAGTTATCAGCCAATCAAACTGCTCGTTGTTAATGCTAGTTAATTCGACGTAATTATTGACGTTATATTCTAGTATTTCACACGTATTTGTATATTGTCTGTGCACATGTTTTTTAATGTACTTATGTAGTGAGAGCCACATGGTAGGCTGGCCTTGGCCAACTAGTCCATTTGACGCTACTATACATTTAATACACAACCTAGAAATTGTGTTTACTATAAACATTTATTGCTGATTTGTACTCTCATGGGGTCCTACAACAAATTCAGCTTGGTTGCCAAAACGCAACTTTGGGCAACTTCCGTAATTTGCATAAATCCAAGATGGCCGCCAAATGTTATATAAATACATAATATCCAATACATATCGTATTGTAGAAGCAATTTCTTTATGAAAGTACATGTAAAGATGATAGATGCACTAACTATCATCAACTGTAAGTTAAACCCAATTTGCATAAATCCAAGATGGCCACCAAATGTTATAGAAATACATGATCTCCGATATATATATTGCATTGCAGACGCTATATGTATGCTAAAAAAACATGTAAACGTAACATATGCAGTAACTGATAATTTAAGGAATGTTTTTCAATCAACTGCATGTTGAACCTAATTTGCATAATTGCAAGATGGCCGCCATTTCAAGATTATAATTAATTTTGAGAATAAATTGCCAAAAGTGTATTATCCATGTACGTACAATTTACATGCACAGAAATCTTGGGTTACCAATTTGTCTAATTTCCTGCTTTCAGACACATTTTGGAGCATTTGGAGCACATTGTTTGGGGTGGGGGTGAGCAAGAAGGGACGCCTCCACTGAACCAACCCTTGATCAATGCAATGTGTATAGTCTACAACCTGCCTGCACAAAGTTTAACTACCAAATGTTATCTGTACATAAACTATAACTAGATACAACGTGATAAAAAGGCACTAATTCATAACAAATATGACATTTTAGTGTCACCAGACATAATATCTGATATTGTTGTTCCTACCACGAGTACAAATTTGTTGTTGTTTTTTGCTGTTAGTCCTGATGAACAGATATGCACCCAAATGACCGACCACATTAGTATATATGAGCCGCGTCGTGAGAAAACATGTCTTCGGGAAATGTTTGGTCAAACTGACATTTTGTTACTATAACAATGGTATTTGTCTGATGAATTGAATGCTTTTTATTTGATCATGATATCTGTAATATTCATTAAGATATTACATTTTTTACAATACCACTATTCAGGTCGTTTGAGCAAATGAGACGTCACGTAAAAGCGACGTCAAACGACGTCAAAACGACGTTACAGTAACTAAGTATCTTCCGGTACACATAGAGTATACGCCAACATTTACAACAGTGTGCAAGTTGACAAACTAGAAGCATGTTTGACATTGAATAATGAATGTATAGACTAATGAGCTTGAGTCCTTTAGTAATACATGAAAATGCAAAGGGACAAAGACAAACCGGCAAGTTCATGTACCAGCAGGTATAAACGTGCGGTGGATTCGGTATATGCTGATTTCTTCTTTTTGACGTCCTGTTTACTGAGCGTTTTAATAGTTTATAAGTGTAGACAACCACAGAAGTATATGAAACAGACAGTAATAATTACTGTCCAGGTATGTCATTTCTGTATTGATTAACTGGTTGGTTAATTGGGCTATACGACAGTTCAGCAAATACAGATGGGAATACAGCTGTAAATTGGGAGGACAATACGTTCAAGGTACATGCCCACTCAGTAGGCACACACTGTTCTTTATAGATAGTTTTGTATAATCTGTAGATATGACATTTTCAGGCAAAATAAACATTCATTCACCATAAAACCCCACGTACTGATTGGCATTACTATGCAGTTCATATCAGACGTAAATTTCCACACTGATATCAGGGGCGATAAGTGTTTCCTTAAAATGTTAACGGACATTACTATTTATTCTCTGTATTTAAGTGTTGATGTGTAATGATCATACTTTATAATCTGTTGAAATATTATTTTTTCAAGTGACGCATTTTATTAGTATAAATAATTAAAAAAGTATCATGCCTCATTTGCATATGAAAATAGCCTAATACCACCGCGAGTCACTATGAGTAAAATAAATATTACTAAATGATTATAGCAGGAACTCCTATTTTTTTTAGAACTGGTGGAATGCTGACACAATTATACACTTAGTTAATTCCTTTAAAGAATAGTTTGCGTCTACTGAGTGGGCATGTACCTTTAAATTACATTAAAACTAGTGCACAGTCGATAGCACGCCATCGCAATTTACACACTTTTCCCAAATGCTATGTCTAAAATGGTGAGATACTCCATAACCGGGAGGTGGAATCAAAAATCGAATTTCACTTTGCACATCTACACACATAAGGAAGGCACACACCAAGTTTCAAGTCCCTACCTTATTACTGTTAAAAAGTTTTACTTCTTACAAGAAACGTGACGGAAGGACGTACGTACGTACGGACGGACGGACGGACACCCGTGACAAAAACAATATGCCCATTTTTTTCTTCAAAAAAAAATGTGTAGAACTGACAGGCAGTGTCCATGTCTGATGACAGGCACCCTTACTTCCAAGTGTTACTCATTATGTACATACAGTTCACAGTCACTCTTCTAGCGTGAGAGCAAAAGACTACATCGCTCACATGTAATTTGTAATCCATCTCACTATCTCACTCGCCTAGTGGGAGGCCACCTTCAAGGGTAGCGCTTGGAGCGGGGTCGGGTGTTTTCCGCCGTCTAAGACGGAATCATACACGCTGTACAAACCCGGCATTTTCCGGTATTTCCTTATAGATTAGACTGCATTACGCGTTTTGTTGAGTCATTTGCATATTCTGCCCGTATGTTTGGCAACCATTCAACGTTATCGGGCTTGGGTAGAGTCATGTCAATTCGGCCGTTTTAAACTGTGCTCGGCCGTTTTGTCGGGTTATCTCGGCCACCTCGGCATATTTAACAATTAATGAAACATTGTGTGTGTGAACAAAATTTACATACATTAGATCGTAGAATCTATGTTAATATACTAATCTTATAAAATAGTTGTGTATGTGTTGTCAGTGAAGACCCAGAATGGCCAGATCTGCCAGAAGTCTGTCCAGTATTCGGTATGCATCCGGTCGGTAAAACTACTAGCACCACTACAAGGAACGATATGGAGTATTCCGCATGAATGTACAGTACAGTCTGAGTAGATTTTCTCCGATCGGGAATTATTTAAAAGATAGGAACGAACTCGCTGGATTCATATTAAATCAATAAATCATATCGAAATAACACGAACGCGGTAGATAACGTCGCGAAAAAAAACGATCAATGCCATTATTATTCATGTTTTGTAACTGGCTTCAAATCGCCTGTATTAAAGTCGCCATCTTAGATAGCCGTGACGTCACAGTGCGGGGCCGTGTACAAGCATATCACCTAATCGGTAAAATGGGAGCTGGTAAAAACGGCCCTGGGTCAAAACAATCCTAGGTACAAACGGCACCTATTTGACACTAACTCTAACCCCCAAGTTTTAATTAATATATAATCAGATTAATAAACTAACAAAATCGACCTCGTAATACGAATGTGGATAAAATCAAAGTGTTCCATTTCTCTATATCTTGTCCACAAGTCAACACTTGTTGTTCACACCTTTATCCAGACGCGTGTGACTTGTTTTGTCAATTATGTTTTGTCAGATTGTAGTCCATTTGATTCATCTGAGGTGCATGAGTAATGCACGGTCAGGGCTGGGTAATATACGTCAAGGGCACCTGCAAATTAAGCCCATTTTCTATTACATTTTCTTAACTATCTCATCAACTACTATAGCAATTTCGAATCGCTGAAGTGCAGATACCGAGGGAAACCGCTATGTTTCCCTTTCCACTATTTAAAGTGGATGAGACACAAAATGCATACACATACGGACGGACGAAACGGACGGACAGACAAAATAAAACTATATTCCTCCACATAGAATGTACAGAGCATGTAATTGAATGTAATCTGTCTAAGACGAATTGGCAAATATTGTTTTTCTCCTGAAAACCTTGATCTGCTTATTCAAATTAAAAGAAAATATGGGTTGGGTTTTTCGGCCGAATACAGCCGACTAGGTATTTTTTCATATCGGCTGTACTCGTCTACCGGTATGTTTGTTGTCTATGTCACGCTAACCTTCATTTGAATGTGACAAGCCTTAACTTACACTATCGGTATTCCAATATGTAGACACCCTCTGCATAAATCTGCATTCAGGTATGTATACAACAATGTGTTTCGTACATTCATGTATACATGTATACAGCAATGTGCTACATACATTCATGTATACAACAATGTGTTACATCATATTTATGCAAGTCTTGGTTTGCATATATTGTTCTATGGAAAACGATTTAATTCGTATTGGCAATACTACATGTATCTGCACTGTTTGTCGCAAATTTAAAACTCACGAGGAAATGAACTTTCGACACATACGCAATATAAGATATCAACTTAGGTTTAAACGTGTTTAATGATGGGGGTCTGGTTAGTGCCGACGGCCGGTCAGACCCGACCCCGCTCTAACATTTTTGCAGACATTTGTTACCGCAATATCAGCCGTGTGTTTGTTTTGGGAGTGTTACGGTAACATTTTGTCTTTTGGAGAGTCAACTCGCCTTGCAGTGAGCGAGTATCGTAGCCTATTGTTCTGAAACAAGCAACTGAACTTCGAATTCAGAGTGCAACATGTAAATCTCAGCGGAAATTACGTCAGCTAAGTTCACGACGTCATATCTTGTGACTCCGTCAGACTCCCGAAAACAGGTTTTCTCGTGATGCGCTCAATTATTATCTATCATGTATACATGTGACCATTTTATTCAGATTCTTGGAGTAACATGCAACTAAACTGCATAGTTATAGCAGCCGAAGCGACTTGTGTCATGTGTTTTCGAAACTTGTATAGCAGTATCATCGCAAGGCGAACCTTTGAGTCCTCTGCATTTGTTAGTCGCTACCATTGGGGATACTGGAATGGCGTTTATGGTGACAAGTGTGGCGAGCAGAGCTTACAAGGGCATGACTATCTGCTGATCCTGTTTATAAGTGGATTGATGCCGTTCCCATCACCGTACATATGTCAGTCTGTGTGGACCAGGACAGTCTTCGCAGAAACATCACATGGAGGAGTTGAAGAACCGACGTGTCATAGATGCATATAATCGGGGCCCTCACCTACACGAATATCATTGCCCTCATCTGTACAATCCAGTCACCGGCAAGATAGCCCCAGCTGAAGTCAATGTTGCTGATGTTATTGCTATTGGGGAAAGAATGGAGAGCAAGTATACAGACAGTCTCCTAGAGTGTTCTACGACCCTAGCAGCAGTCATATCAAGATCATGAATTGTCTCAAGAAACAGGGCAATGTCAACAAAGCATGCCAATAATCAACATCTAGAACATATATTCTGCAGCAACTAAATGATAGAACCTGGGCCTCTCTTCGCTTACGAGCTCTGTTCCGTACCTCCATTCCTCATCGATGAACATGGTTGTCTCCACAAAGGCAACACGGCAGGAATGGCAATGCAACAATGGATACCCACGAGGATGGAGTGTTTGGTCATGATGAGGCGGACATCACCATTGTCTCGTTTGTCCTTCAGGCTGCAAAGTCTGGAAAACATGTGATCTCCATCCTTAGTGATGACACCGACGTATTCATCCTGCTGGTATATTGGGTGTATCGAGATGAGCTGATAAGCAAGGTACATATGGAGCGCTGGGATATAACTGTGTTAGATATCAACGCCAGCTGCGTTGATCTAGGGCCAAAGTGTTTGGAGCTGCTGAGCATGCATGCCCTCAGTGGATGTGATACGACATCATATGTGTATGCCAAAGGCACGACCAGTGTGCTAAACACATTTCTGGCTGGGGACTTTGCATGTTTGTCTGACGTGCTGGGCGAGATGGATGCTACACAGCCTGTCTTGATGAAGGTGGCAACGAAATTCTTCATAGCTATGTATGGTAAACCGCCGGGGTCATCCATGGAGTCGGCACGCTTAACATTCTTTACAAAGAAAATGAAATGTCCTAAATCCAATACTTTTCTTCTAACATCCACCAATCTGTCATTGCATGTGCAGTGGACCCATATGCATGTCATGCTATATGGAAAGCGGCAGATCAGCAAGCACTGCCTGATGAGGCAGCAGACATCACTCACTTGGGGTAGGAGATCCGGGATGGCATCCACGTTCCTATCATTGACAAGGGTGACACAACTACATCACATCTGAGTTATGTGATTCACGCTCAGAGTAGAGTGCAATGGTAAGTAGTGCAGCACTGGGTTGCATGGCTGCCACAGGGAACATACTTCATATGCATCATACTGTAGCTGCTCTGGCTGGGAATGAGGAGGTATCGATGGGCAGGAGGGTGGAATGGCCTAACAATGTAAATCAATAGGGTGTGCTTGGAGAACTTGTAGAGGAAGGTGCAGCGGAATGTGAAGTCAATGAGGATGTTGAGTATCGTCTTGCTGACCCTGACTACATGTATGTTGACTTGGTGGGACAGCATACGACGTGATAGGGTATTAGGGTATCAATGGTATTAACTCCGACTAGCAAGTAACAATCCATTAGTGTCACTCATGTGGTTTCATTTCTCTGCAGTTCTTGCTTATTATAACACTTGAAACTGCAGCCAGTGCTAGGTGAATATGGCAGGGCACAATTGCTCGTCTTGGCCGCCCTCTCTCAGATTGAGCAGATGAGCAGGGCATTGCCTTTGAAACATCCAGTACAACCCCGCGTCCGTGATATCTGACCTAACAATTCAAACGTCCTGAATGCATACATATTATACAATATGTACAATGACAAATTGGTAACCCAATATTTCTATGTAGGCAGGTCGTGCGTACATGGATAGTACGCATGTGGCAATTTATGCACACAAATAATGAAAATCTTAAGAAATGGCGGCCATCTTGAAATTATGCATATCGTTGTGTATACATTCCGTACATTATCAGTTAATGCACCGGTTATCTTTATCTTTACATGTGTTTTCACATACATGTTGCTTCTGCAATACACTATATATTGGAAATACTGTATTTCTATAACATTTGATGGCCATCTTGAACATATGCCCATTGGGATTAACTTGCAGTCGATATATCTACATTCCTTAAATTATCAGTTACTGCATATATCATCTATACATGTACTTTCACAATATCTTTTTCTACCATACACTATATATCGGACATCATGTATTTCTATAACATTTTGCGGCCATCTTGGATTTATCCAAATTAGATTTAGCTTGCATTTGTTGAATGATTACTACATCTGTCAGTTTTACATGCACTTTCACATACATCTTGCTTCTACAATACGATATATATCGGATATCATGTGTTTCTCTATCATTTGGCGGCCATTTTGTATTTATGAAAATTACGGAAGTTGCCAAAAGTTGCCGTTTTGCCAACCAAGCTGAATTTGTTGTAGGACCCCTTCTGAGTACAAATCAACAATAAAAGTTTATAGTAAACACAATTTCTAGGTTCCGAAATTTTCAAATGGACTACAACTGTGTCATACGGTGGCACAGAGGGGACATGGGAATAGCTATTACGTGCGCACGCAATATGGTAATAGCTATCGCGTGCGCACGCAATAGCTATCACGTGCGCACGTGATAGCTATCGCGTGCGCACGCACTAGTAACAAATATTTCCATGTCCCCTCTGTGCCACCGTAGTGTCACCCTCGATAAATAATGTATTACTAAAATAATTAAATAAAGTTGAGATTGCTAATAGATGTTCAGATACGTTGACATCTGGGTAAGATCAACGCAGGCGTAGGGTGGGGGGCGGGGTGGGGTGGGTAGGAGCATGCGATGGGTAATTTAACGTTCGGGATTCATCCTTACCGGAATTCCGACTCGAAACCTGGTTTGGCCCTCACATACGTCTTTGGCATGTTGTATGTGACAGTTGAATCTGGTTATACCCCATATGTGAGTATTACGATTATTCGTAATCCTATTTGAAGGAAAGGAGCCAAGTGAGTTTGGTGTGGTATGTACGTGCCACCAGGTCAAGGCTGAATATATATTTTTATCCGAGCTATTAGCTCGGATTTAGTAACTATAGGAACATTCTCAGTCATTGCAGATATGCTAATGAGTTAAGTGGCGGTCGCAGTGTCACTGTTTGCGGGTTTAACTTTAGAAAAACACGTGGTACTACGCCATAAAAAAGTAGTTCAACAACAGTAAAACAGCGAGCTATCTTACCGTTTCAGCGTAATACATGTGGGTTTTTTTGTGCTATATGTGTGTTATTGCAAAGGTTTTTGTATACTTTATAAACTATTAACTGTTATGTATTAATATGAGTTCTTTGTTATGTATGTTGATATTTTGCGCAATGATATAGTAGGGGGCGGGGATTTCCCTGTGACGTTTTTCTTGAATGACCAATCAGATTAAAGCTTACATTCGGAACTTTACATAGGTCAATGGCTCGATAAAATCCGACATTGGACAGCGAAATGATGATGATTTAAAGCAGAAACATTGTTTTTTGACAGCTAAATACTGTTTTAATCATCTTGAGCCATCGATATTATTAATCAGTGTCCATTTTACTTAAAACATCAACTAATCTATAATGAGCAAAACAGTTCGCGCGGAAATCCAAACTTTCCAAAGAGGTGCTAGCAATTTTTTTGATAATTACACGTCGTGTGTGTTAGCGCATACGCTGCCGACAGTCTTGCGACTTGACGTTACACAGCATATACAGTACGATACACTTCACAAAGGAAACGTTGTCTTGAGTTTGAATAAGGATAATAATTATCTCTAGATTATTTGTATTATGAATTAAAAGAAGTATATTTAAATAATTAGATATTAATTTAAATAAATAGTTCGGCATCATTTACTCAGCAAATTAAAATTGAATGTGTAGCTGAAGTGAAAGTAGAACGTTTTTGTTATATCCTCCGGGTTACAAATCGCTGAGGATTCCAATTTGAATTGGAAAATGATATGAATTTTAAATTTAGGAGACTGTGTCAGGAGAAAATGGACTGATGACATATGTCACCAGTCTAGTTCCTGAGCTATGACTGTGACAGGAACAAAGGGACTGATGACATATGTCACCTGTC
The DNA here is from genome assembly GCA_029237695.1 of Conchocele bisecta. NCBI lineage: Eukaryota > Metazoa > Mollusca > Bivalvia > Lucinida > Thyasiridae > Conchocele > Conchocele bisecta. Next base: position 8,116,407 of record CM055277.1, read on the forward strand.
GTGTTCCATGCATGACTGCTCGCTCTTGTTTGTAATTGTTGTAACATATATAAAGTTTAAACTGTGTATACAAAACTATAGATATACCCCACCCCCACCTTGTATGTCGAGGGGTATATAGTTTTCGTAATTCCGTCCGTCCACGTTAAAGAGTTTGGGTACCCATTATCTCTGTGACAGAAAGTCGGATGGACCTCAAACTTCATATACTTCCTTATCATCAACCATATTTTCATTCTATAACACACTCATGCGGCCTTCATTTCCAAGGTCAAGGTCAAATTACTTAGACATTTGCATCCGTACGATTTGCCTTAAAGTTTTCTGCGACCGTATGTCAGATTGACTTCAAACTTCATATACTTCCTTATCATCATCCATATTTTCATTCCATACATGTACCACACCCATGTGGCCTTCATGTCCAAGGTCAAGGTGAAATTACTTTGAACAATCATGTTTGTCAAGATAAATATTGTTTTTGCAGCATTGATAATGTATACTGATTCGACGAATATATTGATTTTAAATGGAGTATATATGATTTTTTGTGTGAAATATTAAAATGGTTGCCATGACGACCACACGTACTGCGAAGGATTTCAGGACTTTCAGTCCTTTGATTATGTCATTGGATCGAAACCATTTGCGCGGCCTTACATGACCTTAGATATTGATAGGCCGTTAAACACCACTAAACAAACAAACAAATAACGCAGGCGGTTGTGTATTAGCTGCATCGTGCATATTTAAGTGCATATTTAAGTGCATATATGGCTTGTGCTCTTATCAATACAATTGCTTTGTGTCACCCCATTTGAAATTTCAATCGCATATTGATCAGTGAATGATGTTGTTAGAAATTGATCCTATAGCCAACCTATTTCAGAGTTGAAATACTACTCATTGTTCATGTTCATTGGTCTACTTAATTGTGGCTGTCACTTGAGAAATGGGGCTTATGGGATTTGTGAACAGTCTCGTTCTTGATCAAATATCACTCTTGTGTAGCCTGATAACGATGTATATTGCTTGTTAGAAGCATGACAGGTGTTCATTGATGGAACGGCAAACAGTGCAGATCCGGATCAGACTGTGCGGATGCACAGGCTGATCTAGATTTACACTTGTTGCAAACCCTATAATCCCTATTTATCCAGTCACATCCACAATTAACTAATGTTGTAAATCAACTGGATAATGATAATGACTTTGTTTTGTCCATCTAACAGCGTGTTTTGTGAAGCTGTCGCCGACCTACAGGACAATGAAACCTCTCCAACTCGCTGGCCAGCTTGCTTCAACGAGAACATGTGCAACACGTATCAATTCCGCTGCTCATGTAAGAACCGTAACGTTGTCCGGTTTCCATAATTGGTAACGAGCGCGCTTCTCACTAATGCGGCCCCGGGTTCGATTCTCTACCGGGGAAGTATGTGAGATAGTATGGTGGTCACAGGACTGGATAAGAGGGTTTCCTCCGGGTACTCCGGGTTTATCCACATTTTGCACCACCCTTACACCACCATCTGTGTAGTCTGTGCCACAGGCGGTCGACATGTTGATAGGATAGTGTATTATACTTGTAGACAAAAATTAAAATGTAGTCATTGAATAGCCAATGTATTTATAAATACATTGACTATACAATGACTACATTTTATTGTTTTCTTCTACATGTCTAAACAAGTAAAATACAATATGCTATCAACATGCCGACCGCCTGTGGTATGTGTCATTTGTATAAATGCTATCGAGCTTGTTTGTAATCGTTGTAAAATAAATAAAGTTTAACATATTTTCGCGGAAATTGTACCATTTTCCTGCAATTTTTGGCGGAAACCCTAAACCATAACAGGATGTACAAACCGTAACAATATAAATCAGAAAATGCCATAAAACAGGCCACATCCTACATGTAGAAAGCTGACACGTTCCATGTATCATTTTGAATACATTTGCCCGATATTGCCACCAAAAGGGCAAGGCAGTATATTTGTTATCCAGAAATCGGCCATTTTATCACGCTTTCTCGCTTAAAAAACCACGTGGAAAACATCTTTGAAAGCGAATTATTAAGAAAATACGTCATCATGGTTATTGTGAGCGTGCTCGATGGAAATCATATTAATTTCTGTGTCTGTACGTATCAGTTACATTGTTGATAATGTCACGTAAGTTGTAACATATTGAATTAAACGGACCCTTATCTGCTGTCGTCCCACGCCGTCATCTTCGGAACATGTATATACCTGTATATGTATATAACCATAACCCCGGAAATTCTAAACCGTATCACAATACTGACACTGTTCTACGATCTGAGAGACAGGGCTTTTACTATAAAGGGCGACTTTCCCTCCGGACGTTAACATTAATTAAGAGCTTATGACCGGGGAAATCCCACTTAATAATGATATTTGAGAAAAGACATATAATACATGTGCGATATTGCATGAAGCATATTTACAGAAACGGCGATATTTCCTGTAAATCACGTCGAAAGTTGACGAAATATTCCGAGCAAATGCGAAATATAATTCCGCACAACCGCATTTGCTCTGAACTTTTCGTTAGCGTTCGACTTCATTTACGGAAAATATCGTAAATTTTAAAAATACGTTATGAAAATTCGCATATCTTCTTAAGTAGAGAATCACATGGTTTATTTTATATTTTCCAGTTTTCTTTTTAAAAACCGTGTTTTAGCAGCGCTTTAGAATCATTTCCAATGGAAATGATTCTGAAGTGCTGTCAAACCATGTTTTTTATTGAGAAAAAAAGATAAAATGTAAAATAACAACAGACGACAATTTTTATTTCCCGCATTATTTGACATAACACCGACTTGACGTTTGCAACCGGCGTGTACAAGCTGCAAGTAGCAAGGTCTACGCAGTGAACACCGGTCTACACAGTGAACCCTCTCTAAACCGGACACCCTGTGATGTCTTCAGGTTTGGAGTCCGCTGTAATTCAGATGTACTAGGTGGGTGAAAGGTGGGAGCATGCGATGGGTAATTTCACAATCGGGATCCTTACTTACTGGTATCCCGAACGGAGACCTGGTTTGACCCTCAGGTATGTCCTTGGCATTCTTGTATGTCACGGTTAAATCTGGTTATACCCCTTGTATGAGTAATACGATTGTTCCTAATCCTGTTACTTTTAGGGGAAGGGGCCAAGTGACTGTGGTGTGGTATGGACCAGGTCAAGTTATTCCAATTCAGGCCTGAATATATACTTATTTCGATGTAAATATTCCGTTCCAACGCAGCAGGTTAAATGCGGGATCGAACCCGTTGGCCCGGCATTAAATGACCTTAGCTATTAAAGGTACATGCCCACTCAGTAGGCACAAAATGTTCTTCATGTGAATTAAATAAGTTATAATTGTGCCATTATCCCACTAGTTCTACAAATTACGGGTGCCCGCTATACAGATATAATCATTTAGTAATATTTATTTTACTGATAGTGACGCGCGGTGGTATCAGGCTATTTTCATATGCAAATGAGGCATGGTATTTTTTAATTATTTATACTAATTAAATGCGGCACCAGAAAAAATAATATTTTCGACATATTGCAAAGTACGATCATTGCACATCCAAAAATAAATACAGAGAATAAATAGTAATGTCCGTTAGTGTTTTAATGAAACACGGTTATCGCCCATTGATATCAGTGTGAACATTTACGTCTGATATAAAATGTATAATAATGCCAATTAATACGTGGGGTAATGGTGACAGAATGTTTATTTTGCCAGAAAATATCTCAGATGATGTCTCTGATATAAAGAACATGTTTTATCCCGTCAACACAGTGTGTATGTGCCGTGAAACACGGTGCCCACGGTGCCGTGAAACATTTTTGATATCCTTTCAATACGACCTACTCACTGCGTATGAATATGTGCGGTTGCTGTGATTATTTATTTGCATTTTAAAGCCATTTGTATGTGTTGACGGGATAAATAGAATAGTAGGTTAGTGCCATGAATGGAAAGAAATATCTGGCGCGGCACGGAAACGGGATGTGCTCGGCAGAGCCTCGCCAATCCCGTTTCCTGAGCATTGCCAGATATTTTTTCCCATTCACGGCACTAACCTACTATTCTCTATGTGCCTACTGAGTGGGCATGTACCTTTAAAGACCAATACATCAAATCAAATGTACCAGCACGTCAATCACGAGAAATCAGTAACACTGATGGATGAACCCCGAAACAAAAATTAACGCAAAAGTCTAAGCATTTGACCTTGACCTTCGTCACAAGGGCCGCATGTTTGGGATACAAAATGAAAATATGGATGATCACAAATATGTATATGAAGTTTTAAGCCAACCAGACTTATAGTATCAGAGATTGAACGTGGCCGAAAACTGTAACGAAAATCTCGAACAGACAGACAGACATACGGATTAACGAATACATGGGTAGACAGACGGACAGACGAACAGACGGACAGGCTGGCGATTATAAATACCCTGAATCTTCTTTCGGGGTACGTAAAAATAACACACTGTAGCCGATTTCACCAAAATTGCTAAGTATACTTATCTGGCTAAGCATACTAAGTAATTCTTTATTTTCACTGAAATGCAGTATTTCATATAGAACACACGCCCGTTTATATTTGATGATTAAAAGTGTGCAATTTTCAAATTCTTTATTTATTACATTATCACAATTATTGTTTTGATCAGAATATTTTATTTCATTAAAAGATATTATTTATGAATTTATGGATAAATTGAAAATTGCCCCCCCCCCCCCAAAGTATACTTAGCTAGATAAGTATACTTAGAAAAGTTGGTGAAATCGGCTACAGGAGCACGTTTCACTAAACTTCATACAACTAAAATGTTTGTAAGCACAACATTATGATAGTCTGTAAATTTCACATAAACATTGTTTTCTTGTAAACAATTAATGGATGTCACGGTACATTTATTGAGCATAGGCAGCCTATGTTCAATAAATGTAAATCCATCAATTGGAATTTCCAGAGTATCCTAAATTTACAGTTACGGACATTTTAGTCGTACGAGGTTTAGTGAAACGGGTCCCTGGTGTTTTATGTGTGTACGATGTACTGCAACTAACGCAAATATCGGACACACAGACGGACAGATGGACAGTCTAACATATGGATATTTATCAACCATAAAATATATCTAACTTGGACTAGGTGTGCTTCTACTTAACCCTTTCCCTGATAGAAACGACTTTTCACGCCTCTGCAGAAGATGTCTTTTGAAAACATTGTGGGAAAAGGAGAAATTGCTTGTAACAAGCAATTTCTCATTTTCCCACAATGTGTTCTACTTTTCTAAATTAACCATCATTTGACCCAGCATTTGATTCTTTTATTCAGATGTTTTCGATTTGGAAGAGTCGAAATATCGCAAAACAGGGAAAGGGTTAAGCATACAACGAGGGGTCGTAGCTAGTTATCTCCCGTTGAATTTATTTATAGAAATCCGATCCAAATTATATAGTTTAGCGCATTATTGCTTGACACCAAAGGGCGAATGTACCATGCTTTGGTTATGAAATGAAGCAATTATAGTGATTTCCACTAATGCTGATCCAGATCATCCTACATATCTGCGCAATCTGATCCGGGGCTGCATTATTTGCCAGATTAATATTTTCACACTTATTAATGGTATTGCGTTCAGTGTAGACCCAGATCAGACTGCACATATGTGCAGTCTGATCTGGGTCTACTATGTTCGCAAAACTCATTTTTGTAGTGCTATTGAGTAAGAATTAAACTCTGAAATACAACACAGGACCTGATCTCTATACATAGATTTACAAAGAGAAATAACCAGATACGATCCCCCATCACCGGTTCCGATCGATGAATACGCGAGTAACAAGTGACATTTTGTCACATCACCGACCAATGGTTCTAATTCTATAATACGACTGCAGGCAGTGCCATAGTCTATAACCGAGTCGGGGGCGTCGAACAAGTGCAGTGAGGTCTCTAATTGTATATATCGGGAGATCCCGGCGTGTGTAACAATTCTGCTATTTAGATCTGGTTATTTATAAATTGGTTATTAATACGTTGGTTGTTTGTATTCTATACCAATCTGCGCTTAGCATGTGTTGCTCGGATTTTTCTACTGATTCAATTAAACATCATTTACTATTTTAGCTGTTCATAGCAACTATTTATTGTAAAGAAATAGTATCTAAACGTACTTATATAATGGTACATACTATGGAAAATATATATTGGATATTGGATGTTTTCTATAAATTCTCTAATTATTTTCCTCATATTATATTGTATATTACGTAATTGAGTTCGGTGCTGCTACTCATTACAGACTATTTTTACACTTATACTTTCACACTTTGAATTTAGAGAGATGGTGGGTGGGTGTGACCATGCACGCAAAATACTTACATAACATATACAACTATTAGTTTCATGGCTATAGCAGCCGCCTTAATTTCTGAAGGCAATGAATTACATTTTATAGCATTGGACATTATTACATACGTATATCCCTTTGACCGTACAAATATAATATATTGATATTTGACGGCCATTTTGAATTTTGTGGGGACTTAATAAGTGCACAGTTCTCGTACGGTAGTATCTCTGATTTCACGGATGAGTGCCCTAGCGGAACTGGAGGAACGATTGGCGGGAAAGTGGACGCTGGACAGGTCAGAAAACTTCGACGACGCGCTCAAAGAAATGGGTAGGTAGCATGACCACGTGACTAAATAAGACTCGCCATCACACATGATTGTTGAGATTTTTACTACAGTGTCCGAAGTTATGTTGGGAAAAGTTGACTGAAAGTCCGATTCGGTACAGAGGCGTCTCTTGACAGGACGCCTCTGTACCGAATCGGACTTTCAGTCAACTCTTCCCAGCACAACTTCGGATGTCAAGGGATGCATCTGTACCGAATCGGACTTTCAGTAACCGATTCACAGCAGAACTTCGGACCCTTGTGATTTGGGCAATTGTAGCTCATGTTGAATGTACAGGGCTCAAAAGGCGGTAAACTCATCATTTAGATGCAAACCAAACAACACTGATTTTAAAAAATATATATTCAAAGGATATCCCCATCTGGATGAAATATATCCGAATATACGACCATTTTCTCTGCAGAGGATAGCAGTTCAAATTTTGGCGGGAACTGTCAGAGTCCATATGGCAAGTGAAATCGCTCATGTGGGTGGGACTAGTAGCTGATTATTTTTTCATTTGACAGTCTCCTCCAATTACAGTGAAAACATCACGAATTTTAAGGTTCCAAGTTCGATTGAAAAACACGGAAGTATGTATTTAATACACGATTATATACATATACAACTTCTGGAACAGGTGCCCGTTTCACTTAAAACTTCTTACGATAAAAATGTTCGTACTAAGATTGTTTATTAATTTGCTTTTCGCATACAAATGTGCAAAATGGTAATTACGAACTTCTTACGAAGATTAAAACGGGCGCAACGCATATACTTTCAGATCATATTTAAAATTATAACATAACATTTACATCTATTTTTATTGTCATTCAATCAGATACCTTTTATTACTCCATTTTATATGACGTTATTATTCGATATTTTCTTTAATAGGCAACGGACTTTGATGAAATATGGCGCAGAAAACGCATTTGGTGGTCCCTGGAGTTCGACAGATACTTATGTCGTTTTTGCGAAGAATCAGTAGACACGGAAATCGATTCTTCGCAAAACGACAGAAGTTTAGACCAAAGTACCGAGACCACCAAATGCTTAACAAGACGCGTTTGGTGCGCCATAGTTCATCAAAATCCGTTACATAATAAGGACAAAATAAAAGAATATGTACTTTGAATCGGAGGGCTTCTGGAAGTACTGGTTGTTGTTGTAACCACGTGATCATACACATTGAAAGTCATTATTTGATAGAAAATGGTGGAAACAACTTTGACGAATATATAAAAACAATTGCGTTTCGGTCGCTTTCGAAATCTGTCCTGGTCTGCACCAATTGTCATATTAATTATCAACCTACCGTTAGTCACGTTTTGAATTGATCATGCTATCGAGTCAATGGCTGTATTCGAGTCGATGACATTAAAGGTACATACCCACTCAGTAGTCACAAAATGTGCTTTCTATCAGAGACATATTCTGAGCCATTTTCTGGCAAAATAAACATTTATTCACCATTAAACTACGTATTGATTGGCTTTTTTATACATTGTATATCAACCTTTAATTTCCACACTGATATCAGGGGAGATAACTGTGTTTCCTTCAAATGTTAACGGACATTGCTATTTATTCTCTTTATTTATTTTTTGATGTGCAATGATCATACTCTATAATCTGTCGAAAATATTATTTTTCCAGGTGACGCATTTAATTTAAGTATAAATAATTAAAACATATTATGCCTCATTTGCATATGAAAATAGCCTGATACCACCGCGAGTCACTATCAGTAAAATAAATACATGTATGACTAAATGATAAAAATGTATATCGGGCACTCGTAATTTTAGAACTGGTGGAATAGTGACACAATTATGCACTTATTTAATTCCTATAAAGAACATTGTGTGCCTACTGAGTGGGCATGTATCTTTAACAATGAAAAACTGCTGGTTTCAAACACAGTTTTCAACTACATGTATATTGAAGACCCGTGCACAAAACATACATATTCAGACACAAATAAATATTGTTTTATACCCTAACTGCGTTCTCTATAACAGTTCCATCTATCTCTATAGATGAGGTGTTCGAGATTGATTTTTCCAGTTGAATGGCGCATGTTGAGTACATTGTGGGCGTGATATTCAAAACAGCAGTGTAATGTAAATGTACTTCATCCATGGGTTGTTTTACCAATACTACGCTGAATTAAATGTTGTCGTCTGCTGGAAATGTTTTATTTTCAATATTTCTCGACAAAAACCTATTTTGACAGCGCATGAGAATCGTTTCCGCTGGAGACGATTCTCATGTGCTGTCAAAACAGGTTTTTTGTTAAGAATCAAGGCAAAAATTAAAAACAGCAGACGACAATTTCTGTCTCCCGCGTAGTAATTAAGGGTTAATGTACCGGGTCTCAGAAATGCACACAACGTGATGATACAAATAAAACAAATAATTTGTACAAACATGTGTACCGTTTTTCTGCAATAGTTTGTGGCTAGTCGGACGTACAGGCTGATATGGATCGACACTAGTCGCAAAATCAATAAGCCCCATTTCTGCAGTCACAACCACTATGACAATATCCAAGAAGGCATAATATAAATAGACGCGCGACGGAACCGGGAATTAGCGTCCCGCTATTATATAAACATGGTTTATTCTTTATTCTACTTACCAGTGTAGCCCCATATCTGTATGCGCTGATCATGATCAGATCCTACACCGGTCGCCATTGACTTGAGAAAAAGTGTCTGATGTCTATAATAATCGTGGTACATGGCTCGGGTCACGTGACGGCCCTAATTGATCGCCCATCCCGCTTCCTGAGCCTTGCCAGATATGTTTTCCCATTCACGGCACTAACCTACTATTCTCTATTTATCCGGCTGCAGGATTTGTTCGAAAATCAGGAGCTAGACTGGTCACAACTGCCATAGACCCAATTTTCCCAATCATAGACCAGGGACCTATTTCACCAACATTGCAAAGTATACTTTCCTAGCAAAGTATACTTTGAGGGGAGGGAGAAATTTTAAATTTTAGGATACATTTATTAATTTTTATTATACTGAATTTATTACATTATCACAGCCATTTTGGCTGTGCTAATGTAATAAATTCAGTATAATAAGTAAGCACAGTTTTAATCATCAAATATATGCAATCATTAGTTCCGTATGAAATACTTCATTTCAGAAAAATCAATGATTACTCCCTCAAAGTATACTTTGATAGAAAAGTATACTTTGCAATTTTGATGAAATCGGCTACAGACCTTGATTGGCCACAAATGCCATAAGCCCCTTTCTTCAGTCACAAATATTCATGCTGAAATCCGGTTGTTGCCACAAAAACAGTGCCTCCGTCATGTGATTTTGTCCCTAAGAACATGTGCGATTTTTCATGAAATGCATTTACAGAATCTGTGATATTGTCTGTAAATAACGTCGATGACGAAATTGTCAAAGCATATGCGGACCAGAAATCCGCATTCGCTGTGAAAACTTCTTCAACTTTCGACGTAATTTACGGGAAATATCCTATACTTTAAAATTTGTAAATATTTTTCTTGAGATATCGCACATGTTCTTAGACACAAAACCACATGACGTCTCCCAAGTGTGTTTCCGTCATTATCAGCTATCACGAAGCAATATGTGGCTGTGACTGGTTAAATGGGGCTTATGGGTTTTTACGAACAGTGTAGATCCAGATCAGCCTGTGCATACGCACAGTATGATCAGGATCTGCACTGTTCGTCATTCAGTCAATGACGCACCCATCAAGCTTCTAACAAGCAATATGATCAGGAGATACACTGGTCGCATATCCCATAAGCCGCATTTCTTCAGGCACAGCAACATATTCGATATACGTCAATCAGAATTATTTTCAAAATGTCAACGGAACCAATACACAACTACAACAACATCAATTGGATTTTAGATACAGTGGGCGATCGTACCAAGAAAGAATAGGTCGGTGATAAATGTTACACTATATGGCTTAGAGACCTACTGTCTGTTCCATGTTTTGCTGCCGACGAACGTTTGGCTATTCAACACATTAGATCTAAAACATATTTAAAAGTAAATACTTTTTCATAAAAAAGTCACCCTCCCCAACAAAAATTGATGAAATTCCATCAAATATTGATTTTATTGCGAAAAATTCAAAAACTATTTTTTTTTGGAAATTGACTCCGAAACCTGGCGAGATAGCTTGAAAATGATGTAACTAAGAAAACAAAAGTTATATTTTCAAAATCAGTCCACAAATAAAAAAATATTAAAAAATATATATATTTTTAGCCCCCATGTTAAATTTCCATAGGAAAATCTGTTTTTCGCTATAAAATCAATATTTGATGGAATTTCATCAAACAACATTTTTTGGGGAGGGTGACTTTTTTGTTATTGGTGAAAAAGTACTTACATTTTAAATATTTTTTACATTTAATGTGTTTAATAGCCAAAAGTTCGTCGGCAGAAAAACGTGGAACAGACAGTAGGACCAGTGAAACCACACATTGGATTACATGTACATATGGGCCGCCATTAATGTGTGGCTGTGACTAGAGAAGCAAGGGCATCGTTATCACTAAGCTAATCCCCTCGCTGGCAGCCTTGATAATAATAATAATACTATAATAATAATAATAATAATAAAATATTTTAACAAATTTGCCTTACAAACAAAGTTAACGTAAGTCCTCAGTGACCTGGAGCTTGGGCAGTCGGACGTTGATCGTATGCAAAACAAAGCACCATCCATAGACACACATTGTGGACAAATATTATCAAAATCGATGAAGAGTTTCATGCGTTATTGAAAAATAACAGGTGTTACTAACGTACGCACGCACGTACATGGACTAATAATTCTGCATACACCTATAGTCTGTTTCACGAAAGCTGCCCAAATTTTACGGCCATATAAACAATTCAAAAACAATATTTTTTTCGATAGTATTAAATGGAAGGAAAATTTAAGAATGAGCCTTCTTTTTATTTCGTGAAATTTGGTCAAATATTGGTTTTATTACGAAAAATTGATTTCTCTATGGGAATTTAACATGGGGGGAAAAGAGGCAAAGGAGTGTGAGAGGAGTGAAAAAACTATTTTTTTTTGGAAATTGACTCCGAAACCTAGCTAGATAGCTTGGAAATGATCCAACTAAGAAAACAAAAGTTAAATTTTGAAAATCGGTCCAGGATTACTGAAATTCTAAAAAAATTCCCCATGTTAAATCCCCATAGTGAAGATGTCTATGGGGATTTAACATGGGGAAATTTTGTTTTCGCAATAAAATCAATATTTGACCAAATTTCACGAAATAAAAAGAAGGCTCATTCTTAATTTTTCCTTTAATTTAATATTATCAAAAGAAATCTTGTTTTTGACTTGTTTATATAGCCGTAAAATTTGGGCAGCTTTCGTGAAACAGACAGTATATCACATCTTGCCTATCGGCGAGGGGATAATAAAGAATATGGGATTTTTGACCAGTTTAGCTCATGATCAAATATCACACTCCTGAAGTCGGATAACGGGTTTTATTAATGGAATGGCGAACAGTTCAGATTCTGATCAGATTACGCAGGTACACAGGCTTATCTGGATATACACTAGTCGCAAAACCAATAACTAAATTAGTTTAAATAAAATAAAATTAGTATTAACCATCGATTTCACAAATACTGGTGTTCGCATTGCTATAGACATGATTTATCATACCCCGATTTCTTC
>CM055277.1:8129357-8149171 GCA_029237695.1 Conchocele bisecta
TATTTTGATAATGTGTAAGCGCAATATTATGATAGTCTGTAAATTTCACATTAACAATGTGTTCTTGTAAACAATTATTGGATTTACATTTATTGAGCATAGGCTGCATATGCAGCCTATGCTCAATAAATGTAAATCCATAAATTGAAATTTACAGACGATCCTGAAGTTGCACTTACGCACATTTCAGTCGTACGAAGTTTAGTGAAACGGCCCCCAGAACCTGATCTTGGTTTCACTGGTCATAACGGTCATACATCCCATGTTACCAATAACATTGTTGTATAATTATATGAGTATGTACATTTTGTGGCTTTGTACCTGTGTGGTATCTTATGAATTCTGGTTACCAAATTTACAATATTTTCCTTAAATACATCGAAAGTTAACTAAATTTTCACAGCAAATTTGGTATGAAATTTTGTGACCTTTCGATGTCATTTACAGAAAATATTACAGTTTCTGTAAATGTATTTCATTAAAAATCACGAGTGTTCTTGGGGTACAAAATCACATGGCGTGGCTCAATTATGAGCTTCAGTACTATTTCAATGATTAACATATGTGCAATGGACGACAGCAAATAGAACCCAATCACTCCATGTGTAATGTAAAATGAATTTATTGCAACAAGTAATGGCAGGGGCAACCAATAAATACCTGCACAAAGCAAATGAACAAAAATACAATTAAATACAAATTATTGATATATGAATAGTGTTAATGCATTACAATATGATTCTTATGTTTTGAGTAAACATATTTTGGAATATTTAAAAAAAAAAGAGTATATTTCCATGCCAAAGCCAGTGAGAATCAGGGGTGTATTAACAAAGCCAGTGAGAATCAGGGGTGTCTTAACAAAGCCAGTGAGAATCAGGGGTGTCTTAAACAAAGCCAGTGAGAATCAGGGGTGTCTTAGCAAAGCCAGTGAAAGAAAACAGGGGTGTCTTAACAAAGCCAGTGAGAATCAGGGGTGTCTTAACAAAGCCAGTGAGAATCAGGGGTGTCTTAACAAAGCCAGTGAGAATCAGGGGTGTCTTAACAAAGCCAGTGAGTATCAGGGGTGTCTTAACAAAGCCAGTGAGAATCATGGGTGTCTTAACAAAGCCAGTGAGAATCAGGGGTGTCTTAACAAAGCCAGTGAGTATCAGGGGTGTCTTAACAAAGCCAGTGAGAATCAGGGGTGTCTTAACAAAGCCAGTGAGTATCAGGGGTGTCTTAACAAAGCCAGTGAGAATCAGGGGTGTCTTAACAAAGCCAGTGAGTATCAGGGGTGTCTTAACAAAGCCAGTGAGTATCAGGGGTGTCTTAACAAAGCCAGTGAGTATCAGGGGTGTCTTAACAAAGCCAGTGAGAATCAGGGGTGTCTTAACAAAGCCAGTGAGTATCAGGTATCAGGGGTGTCTTAACAAAGCCAGTGAGAATCAGGGGTGTCTTAACAAAGCCAGTGAGAATCAGGGGTGTCGGAACAGATCCAGCAGATCCAGCGACTGACGAACCAATAACTCTGACCAAAATATTATTTGTTATTGAAATATTTAGAATTCATATACATGTACATGCATATATATAAATTATTGTTTTTATTATTTTTATGCCACCGGTCTCGAAGAGCCAGGTGGCATATTGTTTTTGGACCGTCCGTCTGTCCGTCTGTCCGTCCGTTCGTCCGTCCGTCTGTCCGTCCGTCACACTTTTCGGTTAACCACTTTGTCACAGTTTCTCAAATATGCTGCAGGTGGCATCCGCGTTCGACAGACGCATTTCTTGTTATTATTAGTATAAACATGAACTATGCATTTCTCAATCTGTTGACTCCAACATGAATTGTCGTTTTTGTTTTTCGTGTCTGCTAGAACTCGTTTGATAATATTTTATCAGCCGATGCACAAATCTCTAAATATTTTTCTGCAATTTTTCTAATTTCTCACCAAATGTGTATGTTGTTACCACTCAGTTGAACCGTCTCGTTGAGTGTTTTTCGTGTCTGCTAGAACTCGTTTGATAATATTTTATCAGCTGATGCACAAATCTCTAAATATTTTTCTGCAATTTTTCTAATTTCTCACCAAATGTGTATGTTGTTACCACTCAGTTGAACCGTCTCAACGAGACGGTTCAACTGAGTGGTAACAACATACACTTTGTGGGTGGGATCCCCGACCTTCGCCGTGTGTGGTGGGTGGGATCCCGACCTTCACCGGACCAATCTTAGGATGCTTCCGACGCTCCTGTATATTATATCAAAAAGCAATGACGAATTAGTGATAAAGGCATGAAAATAACAATTGAAAAGCGAAAGCACATATGCATTGAGCTATATCCCATACTATAACTCATTCAAACACTTACATTTAAATATGCACTTCAGTGGAGCAATTAAATGCAATATTTTGCGGAAAAATTACACATTTTCATTTTATTAACCCATGTATCCGTTCACCCATAAATATATCACATTGAATGTTTCATACTTTTTGGCTCGTACTTTAGTACAATTAAGAATAATGGACAGGGTGGGGTTGAAGGCACAATTAGATGGTTGGCTGGGTATGTTTACATTCTTATTGTTTGCCCTAGTTTCTCGACCAATGAAAGCATAGCATTTCACCTCAATTAATCACATATTGCGACTATTTCTCCAATATATTACTTAAAGTATTCATTAAATGTTCCAATATGTAGAAAGTTATACCTAGTAAGCATATTTTATCGAGTGAATGGGGGATACTGTCTGTAGAACCGGACAATGTTTAAAAATGCATTATCCCGTTCAACCCTACAGACCATAAAGCAAACATTTGCAGAACAGAACAGGACAGAACAGCATAAAGCAAACATTTGCACAATCTAGATCCAGATGAGGCGGCTCAGTGGGTGGCAGGTGGGAGCTTGCGATGGATAATTTAGCAATCGGAATTCATCCTTACCGGTATCCCGAACGGAGACCTGGTTTGGCCCTCAGGTACGTCTTTGGCATTCTTGTATGTGAGGGTTTAATCTGGTTATACCCTCGTATGAGTAATACGATTCCTAATTCTATTGATTTAGGGGAAGGGGCCAAGTGACTTTGGTGTGGTATGGACCTGGTGCCTAGTCCGGTTATTCTAATTTCAGGGCTGAATATATATTTATTTTGATGTAAATATTCCGTTCTGATTTTATGATTTTCTCCCCAATGCAGCAGGTTACATGCGGGATCAAACCCGTTGGCCCGGCTGTAAATGACCGTAGCTGTTGATAGGCCGCTAAACACCAATAATCCAATCAAACCGTCTCATCAAGATCTACATTATTTGTCATTATATTTCAGATTTAAAAAAAAATCCACATACGATTGTTTCAACTAGCATTGAGTGGTCCATGCTAATTTTTGGACAAGTTTGTGAATCATATGAGGATTTTGTTTAATGTGAATAATAATGACAACTACTGTGATCTGGAGATGCGCTGTTGCCAACGTGGTAAGGTTCCTATATTAGGAACCTTACCACTTTGGCAAACAGCGCATCTCCAGATATGAACTTCCTATTGTCCGCAGGCAACTCAGCTGGTGTTGAAGGTATGTTAGGTGAGCTGGTGCCATGTTATGTAGAACCCCCTACTGTTCACCCTCCCCTTGTGTAACCCCATAGAGGGTGAACCATAGGTTTTTTTTCTACAGTGTTATCTCTGCATTGGCGTCGTCTACGTCTACATCTGGAGGTGCGCTGTTTGCCAACTTGGTACGGTTCCTAATAGGAACCTTACCACGTTGGCAAACAGCGCACCTCAGATAGGAACTGTTCTATTGTCTGCAGGCGACCCAACTTGTGTGGTAGGAATGTTATGTGAGCTGGTGCCATGGTATGTAGAACCCCCTGCTGTTCACCCTCCCCTAGTGTAACCCCGGGGAGGGTGAGCCATAGGGTTTTTTTCTACAGTGTTATCTCTGACATCGGCGTCGTCTACGTCTGTGGCTTGAACACCCGGGTACACACAACGTCGCCAATCCACATCGTCTGAAGGAACATATAAATTACAGATATATTATGTTCGCTATGTTAATTAAGCATGCGGACCGTGGCCATCTACTGTAGACTGTTAATATGCTACTCGTATATACGGGGCGCCATGCAGGACAGGTTAATTATGTGTACAAAACCAATTTTGTCCAGACAAAATTGAGTTTTGTAACACTAAAAATCACAAAATCCAATTATGTAAAATTCTGATTACAAAATTCATTTTTGTTATAAAGGATTCAATTTTGTAAGAGAATTGAGTTTTGTGAACAAAATTCAGTTTTGTTGGACAGAATTCAGTTTTGTCCACAAAAGTCAGTTTTGTCCACAAAAATTAGTTTGGTAACTGATAGTCTAGGGAACCAGTCAATTCGTAACCATGCCATTTCGTAACCGCCATTTTCTGGTCATTTCGTAACCGTTTTGTCAGTCATTTCGTAACCGCCCAAAATCGGTCCCTTGAAAAAAAAGTCATTTCGTAACCGCCGATGTTTTAGCGGCATTCGGTTACGGCGTATCAACTCCGGCACCCAGACGGCACCACCCTTCTACGCCCTCGTGAACATGCTGCACCAGGAAGCCCGGTACGTGGAGACGCAGGTGAAGCTCGTGTCCACGAAGAAGCTGACGAAGCGACAAAATGGCGGTTACGAAATGGCACGGTTACGAAATGACTGGATTCCATAGTCTATGTCATCTCTACGTTGATTGGTTGAGATCGGTCTTAGTCCATTTTACTAGATGGTGGAGTACACTTGCAGGTTTAAATATTTCAATGCAAAAATATAACCCAATATATCAATATTATACTTCTTTATGGACAGTTATTTTGGTTATATTATGATTACAAAATATATACCTATAGTTCTATCCAAGAATCTTATTGTGACTAATCATGTATGCGGATGCCAGGGCGGCCAAATAACAACTAGTTTATATAAACATTTTAACAATAGCATCGTTTTATTTCAAGTAACCAACATTGGGATAGCGTTATTAAATGTATGTACATAGTCAATACATAATTACAATAAACGGTTACCATGGCAACCAATTCACAAAATGTTATTTTCCATCCAAGTTCCATCATGTTTGTTGCTGATATATTTGTATACATATTATTCAGGCCACATTTTTGTCATACTGTATCTGACCAATGGTAGTCCTTCTTACATGCGTGTGCCATATTTGGGCAACAGAATCGAAACGTATGCAAATATAATACGTATACGAAACGTATGCAGAATTGAATTTTGTGACACAGAATTGAATTTTATGGCACACAAGTGAATGTTGTGACACAGAATTGAATTTTTCAGAACATGAATTTTGTGAACAGAATTGAAGGTTTTGTGGCACAAAAGTGAATTTTGTGACACAGAATTGAGTTTTGCGGCACAAAAGTGAATTTTGTTGACAAAATCAGTATATATTTAATTTTGTTTCGTTTTTGTCAAGTTTATAGGTACAAACATGAATTTTGTTCACACAATTGAGCCATGTCCCACTTGGCGCCCCGTAGTATGTAGGTACATCGTATTACTGTCGGATTTTCGTCTGATCGCACCCAATTTCTCCACCTATACGTGGTGGTTGGTTAGGAGCATGCGATTGGTAATTTATTCATCCTTACCGGAATCCCAACCGGAGTCCTGGTTGTATTTGGCCCTCAGGTTCGTCTTTGGCATTCTTGTATGTCAGAGTTGAATTTAGTTATACCCATTATAAAAGTTATACTATTACTTTTTAGGGGATGGGGCCAAGTGACTGGTGTGGTATCGACCTGGCACCAGGTCAAGTTATTCTAATTTCAGGGCTTAATTTTGTGACCCCCCCCCCCCCAGCTGTTGATAGGCCGTTAAACACCATTAAACAAACAAACAAACAAACCAATGATGTGCTCAATGATCACCATAGCTACGGACGGTACGGGAGTGTTTTGAAGAGTTACGTTTCCGAAATAATAGTCTACCAAAAATAGGAAAAAATACCTGTACAAGTTCATCCCCTATCCGCTCCCGCTGGAATTTCTGGCCTTTGTGTTTGTCTGGCTCGGCAGGGGTCGCTTCTGTGGTCAGCTTGCCGTCCTCCCATCGGCTCAGGCACTGCAAATACACGCGCATCTGACAGTGTAATAACACAGTGTAATAAACAGCATACTACACTAGTGTTATAAATATGTAAATGTTTCGCTTCTGTTGTCAGCTTGCCGTCCTCCCATCGACTCGGGCACTGCAAATACACACGCATCTAACATGTATGTACCGTCACAGACCTAGACTTTATTCTAGGTCTGTGGTACCGTGTAATAACACAGTGTATTATATATCAGTCTAATGTATTTAGTACCATAATACACTAGAGTAATAGAAATGTTTGCTGCTGTGATCAACTTGCCGTCCTCCCATCGACGCCGGCACTGCAAATATACACTGCCGGCGTATTCGTTTCCTATGGACATATTCGCGCCTTATGGCCGCACGAATATGTCCGCAGATATATACGCTCGTGCGGACATATTCGCACCTGTTGGCATCATAAAATATGGTGTTCTGTTAATGCTATCGTAATATCGAAATCGGATCCAATACAATAGTAGCACGATAGTACAACACTGCGATGACCATAGTACGATTTCACTATGACGATAGCACGATATTGATACTACGGTGACGACATTACGATATAACGACGTTACTATGACAATAGTATGATATTACAATGACGATACTACGATTTAATATAGTAGTTTAGCATACGATAACTGTACTATCGCCATCGCGTCATCGTGGTATTGCCATCGTAGAATCGTCATGGTACTATCACCATCGCGTCATCGTGGTATCGCCATCATAGTATCATAACATCGTGGTATATCGTAACATCGACCCGATAGTGATATTACGACGGCCTTAACGGAACCTGCGTCTAAATGTAGTCTTAGTACCCAGACGGGGCAATGTATGCATCTGACATTTTGCATAAAATGTACGTTCACAATGTAATAACAGCGTATTAAAATAATAAATACAGTGAAACCTCTCTATACCGGACACCCTGGGCGAATGTGACGGCGTAAATTAACGGCGGGGTTCCACCTTTGTTTGTTTGTTACCTGGGAGTTGAATTGGGTTATTGCCTATTACAAATAAAAGTAGTAAGATTATTACTGATCATACTGCTTTTGGGAGGGGGCCAAGTGAGTCTGGTGTGGCGAGCACCTGGCATGAGATCATGATTATTCTGATTTCAGGGCTGAATATATATATTTTTTTATTGTAAATATTCAGTTCTGATATTGGGACCCCCCCCCCCCATCCCCCATTTGTACAGGTAATATATGGGATTGAATACTAAACCCATTGACCCGGCCTTAAATGACCTTAGTTGTCGATAGGCCGTTAAACCCCAAGAAACAAACAGAACATATTTACCCTGGAGCTGTCTCATAAGATTTTTAGGACACAATCTGGAGCGACTGCTGTTCATCCATTGGTCATTTGTGGGGAGGTGACGTAAGAAATTTGCTATGAAAAACTGTAATAGGCGAGTTTATGATAATATTCAATCTCATATTGTTGCCTTGTCTCATAACTACAATATAGCGAAGTATGAATACCAACGTCATGCGGATTATTGCAATATTTTAGTGCGCGAAAGTGAAACCTTATTCCGCGAAGTTTTACCGTTGACCGTAGCGGTATGGAACAACTATTTTATATAAAGTGGAAAACGTGCAGCATGGTCAGGATCCACATATTCACAGCCGGATACGATTATGTAGGTCGATGTCCCAGTTAGTATGTGATAAAACTGGTTACAGATGAGACTTTGATACATTACACTACAGATATAGACACACACAAACCCGACCTCAAACTAATATGTAGCTGTCAGTGGAGATATTGGACTTATTGGTTTTTTGACCAGTGTAGATCCAGATCAGCATGTGCATCCGCACAGTCTGATCAGGATCTGCAGTGTTCGCCATTTATCAAAGAAACACCCGCGTGCTTCTAACAAGCAATTTTGTTCGTTAGCATGCGACACGTATGTGCTAATTGATAAGGAGCTACACTGGTCACAACTACCATAAGCACAATTTCTCCTGTCACAGTCAATATATAGAATATCTGTGATGAAAATACGAGTAACCTTAATCATGTTTGATCTGAGCTGATTATATACATGTCCGTCCACGAGTCCAGTAGCCGATTTCACCAACATTGCAAAGTATACTTATCTAGCAAAGTATACTTTGAGGGAGAAATTTTCTCTTTTTTTTTACATACTTTAAAAAATAAAAACGTGTTTTCACCATGGCCATGTGTAAAGTATTAATAGAAGATATATGACGGTATTAGGACCGCTGGTTTGTTTCTATTTCCACCCATATATGTACATACATATCGGATTTCCTATTGTGTTGCATTCAACAAGATACTTATGCACCGATATCGGTGAAAATTGACACAACCGAGCAGTCCTAGTATCTTTATATATCGTCAATTAAACCAGCTTACATAGGGCCATGATGAAAACACATTTTTTTATTTTTTTTTTTAAATCCAGAAATTATTAAAAAAAAAAAAAAAGAAAAAAAAAAAAAAATACTGTCCTAGTATCTCATGCATCTTCAATTCAACCACTTACCACAGGGCCATGGTGAACACGTTTTATTTTTTATAGTATCGTTTCAAAAAATCCTGATATGCCCATTTAAGTAAAACACATGGTGGCAGCTATTGATAACATTATGTGTCGTGCCAATGTATAGAATATTCGTACGACGTTTGGGAAAGCTGGTGATTTTCTTTTTAAATATATAAATAGGCGACAAAATCATATGAGTTAAGTCAGAAACAAACAACACGTACTATTTTAATCGCACCGCTGAAAGTAAAGTCCATCCTTATACAATTTATCAAGGCGGGAAACTGACAGTGCGGCAATGGCAAATGAAATACTGAATACAGTTAGCACAATGTTCTCCAATTTTCTTCTTTACAATTTGTCAGTCTCCCCCAAATACAAATGAAAACATCAATATCACAACAGGATATACGGCATAGCTAGGCTGTAACAACTGACTGTTTTGGATGTTGAAATTGAAATTTCAACATCTAAAACAGTCAGTTGTTACAGTTTAATATGTGTAATTAATTTAACACCATGTTTATGCATACATTGTATACAAGTTCTGGACCAGGCATATTCATATGAGATTATATGTATGATTATTAAAAATAAAGTTTAAATCAATGTTCGTTACCGTTCACATTTTCAACTATATACGATCTTTGAGTCCCTTTAACCCTTAAAATGCGGGAAACGCAAATTGTCGTACATTTAGTATTCTTTCACAATACAACATGATTTGAGAGCGCTATTGAATCATTGTTGTTAAAGCATGTTTTGGTGAGAAAAATGGAAATGAAAAAAAATAAACAGCAGATGATAAACTTTAATTTATGCCCACTCGGTAGACACAAAATGTTCTTTATATCAGAGACATTATCTGAGACATTTTCTGGCAAAATAAACATTCATTCACCATTAACCCTCGTATTGATTGGCATTATTATACATTTTATATCAGACGTACATTTTCACACTGATATTAGGGGTGATAACCGTGTTTCTTTAAAATGTTAACGGGCATTACTATTTATTCTCTGTATTTATTTTTTGATGTGCAATGATCATACTTTATAATTTGTCGAAAATATTATTTTTTCAGATGACGCATTTAATTAGTATAAATAATTAAAAAATATCATGCCTCATTTGCATATGAAATAGCCTGATACCACCGCGCGACACTATCAGTAAAATATACATTACTAATTGATAAAAATGTATAGCGGGCACTCGTACTTTTTAGAACTGGTGGAATAGTGACACAATTATACACTTATTTCATTCCTATACGGAACATGTTGTGCCTATTGAGTGGGCATGTACCTTTAAGGGTCATTTTATTTGTGACGCTGATACCAAATTCGCGAGTTGTATGTTTTATCAACTAGCTCCTGGTCAGTTGTGTGTTGTCTGAACCTGTAACATGTGCCCCATTTGTGATTATTAGCAGATAGCCAACATGTACGCGGCGACGCTAGTTATGATTCAGTTCGTAATTGCAGTGTTATTGTTAAGCATCACGGTCACAGACTGTGACGTCATCGTTAACACGGCATACGGCAAGGTGCGCGGCCTGGTTACCGAGCAGGGGCGTGCGTTTCTCGGGGTGCCGTTCGCAGCGCCGCCTGTTGGACAGCTCAGGTTGGTTTGAAATTATTTTCCGGATTTATTTTGTTGGAATAAATGTGTCATGAGAGACCCTTCACAGGGGTCAGCACGTGGCACAATGAACCAATAACGGATCCACCCCAGGCTAGGCCATAACCCGAAGATTCTGTCTATAACGCAGGACGAATTGTAAGTCGCCCTGCGTTACAAACAGAAACATTTGCACGTGCCAATTAGTCTTCAACGTCAGTCACCATTTGTGACTGGATAACTGCATGTAAACATTTTAATAGTAGCTGTATAAGTCCGGTGTCTAAATAAAACGGCATACGTGCATACATGGGAATATCTCCACCAAATTGTTTATTTGACTATCCCATCTCCTCCTCCCCAGCATTACTCAGGCAGGCGGAACATACATTAACGATACATGCCCACTCAGTAGGCACACAATGTTCTTTATATCAGAGACATTATCTGAGACATTTTCTAACAAAATAAAGATTAATTAACCATTACCCCACGTATTGATTGGCATTATTACACATTTTATATCAGACGTAAATGTTCACACTGATATCAAGGGCGATAACCGTGTTTCGTTAAAATGTTACCGGATATTACTATTTATTATCTGTATTTGTTTGTTGATACTTTATAATCTGTCGAAAATATTATTTTTTCAGGTGACGCATTTAAGTAGTACATGTATACATAATTAAAACATACAATGCCTCATTTGCATATGAAAATAGCCTGATACCACCGTGAGTCACTATCAGTAAAATAAATATTACTTAATGATTATATCTGTATAGCGGGCACTTTTAGAACTAGTGGAATAGTGACACAATTATACACTTATTTAATTCCTACAAAAACAGTTTGTGCCTACTGTGTGGACATGTACCTTTAAAGGAGCATATCAGGATCTTTTTAAAACATACTATAAAAAAGAAAAACATCATGGCCCTGTGTAAAGTGGTTTACTTGAAGATATATGACGATACTAGGACCGCTGGGTTGTTTCAATTTTCACCCATATCGCTACATAAGTATCAGATTTTCTATCTTGTTGAACGCAACCAGATAGGAAATCAGATATGTGTGTACCTACATGGGTGAAAATAGAAACAAACCAGCGATCCTAGTATCGTCATATATCTTCAAGTAAACCACTTTACACGGGGCCATGATGAAAACACATTTTTATTTTTTATCTATTTTTTTCTACCTTTAATAGGTAGTAATAATAGTGTTATCAAATACTTCAGTGTACATATGTGCTACACATATGACCATTAAAGTGCATATAATAAAAACAAAATAGCTACTGTTCAACCATGACATATATATATTTGTCGTAGATGGAGCTCCCCAATACAACCACAGCCTTGGAGTGGGATTCATGACGCCACAGCGGTAAAGCCGGGATGTGCCCAGCTGGGGTGCCGCGACATGAACCCGACCCTCATCTGTCCCAATACGGTACGTAGACGTCACCGCAAAGTCGGGATGTGGCCAACATGGGTGCCGCGATATAAACACGCCCCTTACATGTCCCAATACGGTAAGTAGACGCCATCAAGGTAAACCCGGGATGTGCCCAGCTGTGATGCCGCGACATGAACCCGACCCTCATCTGACCCAATACGGTGCGTAGACTCCCTCGCGGTAAAGCCGGAATGTGCCTAACTTGGGCGCAGCGACATGAACACGACCTGTATGTAAGTTTTAGTTCAGTCAAATCAGTGTTTATTCTATGACTGAGCACCGACTTGTAACTCGTCAGTATATATGCATACTTTTTACGTTACGTTATTTACTTGTTTACATATAGGTAAGGTCATATGTAGACCTTACATGTGTATACATAACAAGTAAATAACAAGTAAGTCGCTCCGCAGGAAAGCCAATTATAAATTTTGTATTAGACTAATAAACATTCCCTAATTTTCTAGCTTTCTTAGTTCTCCATCTATGTTTTTTACACTTAGACTTCGGAGGACTGCCTATACGTGAACATCTGGACGCCCAAGGACGCCTCGCCCAACCACACCTATCCCGTAATGGCGTTTATCCATGGCGGCAATTTTGTGTTTCTCTCCGGCAGCGCGCTGCTGTTCAATGGCGCTTACCTCGCCATGGCGGGTGACGTCATCATCGTCAACATAGAGTACAGACTGGGTATGATGGCAGTAGTTGTTGTAGAATAAATGTCGCACTTCTTTTTCCGATAACAGTAATGCAGTGTTATCTTTCCACCACTATAGTGGAACCTCTCTAAACTGGACACCAAGAAAACACATGTGATTTTATTGTTGATGAGTTTCTTTCTCATTTATCTCAGGTGATAATGTCTGTTCGTGATTGCATAGCACATAACTGTGGCCCAGAATGATGAAATGTCTGATTTACAGTGAAACCTCTCTAAGCCGGACACCCTGGGGACCTCCCGGCGTGTCCGATTTAGAGAGGTTTCACTGTGTCATTTTAAAATTAGCTTACACTAATTGTCCGACCTCAATTCGTGTTTCTTTCCGGATGCTACCTACAGCGTCTATCATTGGTGGGGATACGACTAAAATACACACTACAAGGGCACGTTTTATTGCAGGAGTTCATTTGTCAAGAACTGCTCTAGTGTGTCACATTGTATCACATACACCTCCTAGCACCGGCTCAAGTTAAAGTGAAACTTGTATCATAAATCATCGACAGCATCGAGTACAAACGTGGTATGGATATTTTAATCTCAGTTTTATAATTACACACAATCTTTATTCTCAAGTTGGAATTTCTACGCCTTTCATAACCTAGGGCAAATACTTTTGCACTACACGACACTAGCACCTTCTATGTACCCACAGGTGTGTTTGGGTTCCTGTATACGGGGGACGGGGCGGGCCAGTCCCGGGGTAACTACGGCATACAGGACCAGCGACAGGCGCTCATCTGGATCCAGCAGAATATCGCAAATTTTGGCGGCGACCCAATGAAGGTATCGTAAGCATACCACACCAATATCGTCATAAATATTCATAACCAACCAATCTTCTAATATAGAGATCGGTCAGCCGTTATTTTAAACTAACTGGTCTTATCAGTGGTAAAGCAGAGTGTGCGGTATAAGACTGGAAAAGCATAGCCAAATGAGACCGAAAAGCCGAGGTAAATAATAAAATGTAGCACATTATGACCATACAAAACAGGCTTACAAGCGTAATCACATAACTCGTGGTATCACACTTCCTAGTCAGGCTTTAAGTAAACATCACAAGAAAGCATATCGTTCCCTTTCTTACTATTAAGATAGAAAAATATAATATACCAAGCGATGAACTCTGAGTATAGCGGTTTATGATCCCAAGGAAAGTAATCCACACCATATATATATACAAGGTGTATGATCAATTGGTACTAAAAACAACAACAAGTACTGAAAATTCCAGAATCCATCCGATTCAAAGTACGTATTCTTTTATATTGGCATTATTACGTAACGGATTTTGATGAAATATGGCGCATCAGACGCGTCTTGTTAAGCTGTATTTGGTGGTCTCTGTACTTTGGCCCAAACTTCTGCCGTTTTTGCGAATAATCGATTTCCTTGTCGGTAGACACGGAAATCGGTTCTTCGCAAAAACGACATAAGTATGTGCCATAAGTCTCTGCCGAACTCCCTGGACGACCAAATGCAGCTCACGAAGACGCGTTTGCTGCGCCATATTTCATCAAAATCCGTTTCATATTAAGGAAAATATCAAAGTGTGCAAGACTTCAACACTTTCAGCCACTGTTGTTGTTGTTATAACCACGTGATCATGCACCTTGCTATAGTCCATAATGGATGCATCAAATAGTCATACTAAGCATAGAGCATTATATCTATTAAATCGGGGTTTACACACAGGTCACGCTGTTCGGTCAAAGCGCAGGCGCCCAGTCCACAGTGATCCACATGATGTCCAAGAAAGCGAGCGGCCTGTTCCGAAACGCCATCATAGAGAGTGCACCCTTCAGTATACCGTACAAGAACAAGAACGAGGCATGGTTTCTCGGGGAGACGGTTACCGAGCTCCTGAACTGTAGCTCGGGTGATATGGCCTGCCTCAGGACACGGACGACCAATCAAGTCGGGCAGGCAGAGCATACGGCGCGGACTAGGGTCACGTCCCTCAAGTTACTGGAATTCTTCGAGCCAATAGGTTAGACTGATTCTTGTTCTGGTAGGCCCTACATATCCGAGTTTTTATAAAACACATGACGACTGATACAAATGCTGTACATATCGAAAACATTTATGTAGTCATATTTACTCATGTTTTTTGTTTTGTTTAATGTCTTCTACATGTCTTAAACCGTATGTTATACCATCATATCACCAACCGACCGCCATCTCTCTGGACAGGGGCGTTTGTACGTCATGTTATAGGGGCATGAAGTCACGTGAATTAGATATACTAGACAGTCTATGTGAACTGGCTTAGAGTAACCGTCATAAGCAAATAAAGTCTAAATATCAAAATACGTATTCATGTTGAAAGTTCGTGATTGATCTAGAACTTCAACTGCATAATTCAAATACGTATGACTTCGATGAAGAATGTAATGAGCACACATCAACATACAATGGAGGCTTTCTGAACTGGGCACTTTGGGATCCTTTAGATAGGTTCCTTAGTACATATCGTTTTATGTTTGTACACGATAATCGCACTTGATCTTGATGATGATGTTTATATTTTTCCCAACAATCAGACTACGGGAGATAATAATATGCTGGGATGAAAGTACAATGTTGCATTAATATTTACGTCGGTGGATAAAAAAAGTTATCCCCGACTTTCAAATGCCCATAACCTACATGCTGTATACAGTATCTCAATAAACTTGTTCATAGTATCAATTCATGCAATTAGCGTATCTCTGACATGTCAACGTTTCAATGGTATACTTGTTATATTACATTGGTGGCTCTGACATAGAAAATGATGATCCAAAAATGCAAATGCCGGAATTCATTAAATACTAAGCAATGGAAAATTCAACAAACTAAACGGTCGCGTCAACATTTTAAGCACGATAAACGCTTCTGTGTGCTGTAGATGTGCTAAAATATACAAACTTACATCGTTGACATCGATTCATATGCTTTATGTGATACATTTTTCAAATTGTCGGTTATTTTTCTTCGGCATTTTAGGTTTTGGATCACGATTTTTGTTTTTGTCACTATTGGATTATTAACAAAGTTGAAATCAGCAGCTGTGTCCCTTAAATAATTGCATGCAGTAATATTGTGAGAAATCGTAGTGCATTATTATGCATAGTTTCTGAGATATGACAATTTAAAAGTTGTGTTCAATTTTTTATCTATCTGGTATCTTGACATTTTCAGCAAGCTATTAGTTACCAATACATGTATCTTCACAAACCACCCAAATAGTTCAGCAGTTTACATCATGCTCACGAACGTATACGTATCCATGGACATATTC
This sequence comes from Conchocele bisecta, assembly GCA_029237695.1. NCBI lineage: Eukaryota > Metazoa > Mollusca > Bivalvia > Lucinida > Thyasiridae > Conchocele > Conchocele bisecta. The sequence continues at coordinate 8,145,115 of CM055277.1, forward strand.
GCTTGTGCGGACATATCTCTGCCGGCTATCCACCTCTAAATAATATATCAACCTACAAATACCAAGAGGTTTGACCTATTTGTATACATGCATACACATGTAGTGCAACTACATGATCAATTACTTAAACGGTTCACCATCATGTGAATTGTACGGTGGCACAGAGGGGACATGGACATAGTTTTACTATTGCGTGCGCACGCGATAGCTATTGCGTGCGCACGCGATCGCTATATTGAGTGCGCACGCGATAGCTATCACGTGCGCACGCAATAGTAACAAATATTTCCATGTCCCCTCTGTGCCACCGTAGAATTGGGCCGCCATGTGTTTGTCTTGCAGTTTGTTTCGTCTCATCATTCTTAATCCCCCCACCCCCACGACTGTACGGTACTATTTATTATAAGGATCTACTATTATAATACGTAAATGAGGTATGCCATGTGATTTTGCGCGTTCCATGTGTTTATAATTATGAATTGCGTTAGTTTCGTCTTGTAATGGGGTCATGTGTATCATTGTGGCATCTCTATTTTGTACATAAGAAGATGTGTGAACAATTTCAGACCTGTGATAGAAGATCAATAGTTAGACTGGTATCATATGCCCCATTTCGCCACACATGTAATGCACAATATTTACGATCTTTTGCGTAAATGACAAAAGTCGACAAAATGTGCATAGCAAATGCAGAATACAAATGTTCTCAACTTCGATATCATTTGCTGAAAATACCACAGTTTCTGTAAGTATGTTTTTCATGAAAGATCGCACATCTATTTATGTACAAAATCACATAGCTTGTCTTAAATGGTAATGCTCACACATGCCACTACGGGAGCACGGACTATACTGGTTATTGGTTTAATACCAATCATATATTCCGCCGTACATTGCTCCTGATTGCGGTTCTTAATTGATCCAGGACAGTGACAGCAACTAATTGCCCTAGTAAGCAATAGCCTACATAGAACTGGCAAGTGATGAATCAGTCGCCGTGACGTCAATGGCTACACAAAACAGGGCATAATGAAACACAGTATAGTAATAATGATATATCACCCTACTTGCTGCGAGATACATATACAATTGCGAAATAGCAACGGCGAGACGAGCATTTCTCAAAAGAAAATAAATCGCCTCTTAGACGGTGTGTGTATATATATACATGTATATGTTTATAGATTAAAAAAAAAATACATGACATTATTATGTACCTCGGTAAAATGTCGAGGTACATATTGTCGCCTGCCTGTCCGTATGTTAGTTTGTTCATCTTTCCGTCTGTATATTCGAGACATGCGCTCTTTTTTCTGATTACTACGGTCTCAGTTACTGTCGGATTTTCTTGTAACTTCATATACGTACATGTATGTGTCACCGTCCATAGTTTCATTCGACAGCCCACCCATGCCCCTCACATGGCGTATAGCCATTCGTCCATCGGCAATACTGATTTCTTGTATACATGTTTTATGTAAGTTGTATTACAAAACAAACTATTTCTGATTAATATATAGTCAGAAAGCTTTGTCATTGACTATGATAAGTGTAATGAACTAAATACATGTATGCAAATGTGGCCGCTAAACAAAACACGCTAGCTGGTCATTACAGCGTCAACGTATTGTGCTGTGCTTTGCAATGAATACAATATAACATCTATGTTGATTTAATGAGATTTATTAAGCTCGCTGACTGATTTAACCTCATTCCCGGGGTGTGTTGTAGGTCCGTGGGTGGATGGGGACGAAGTGCCCATGGAGCCGATGGAGGCTGCCAGACACGGCTTGTTCTCCGACATCCCCACCATGGTGGGCACGACTACCGAGGAGGCACGGATATACGTCTACGAGACATGGAGTAAACCCCTCGCCTGGGAAACGTTCCTGGAGGTCATACTGGCTACATATCCCACCCGCGTGGTGCAGGTCGCTGAAAAATACCCACCCTTCCCGCTGGACGATAGTCGGGACAACTTGGTGCAGTTAGGCACCGATTTCCTATTTACCTGCTCGACTAGAAATGTTAGTAGGGCAATGTTAGTTAACGGTCACAAGTCCGGGTTATACCGATATGTATACAACCACTCGTTTTCGTTTGACGGGTGGGGTAAGTTCGTGTATTGTGAGGGGCATGTTTGTCACGGGTCGGAGTTACCGATCTTGTTTCACACGCCGCCGCTAGCTGGATTGAACATGACAGTGGGAGAGGAGAAACTATCAATGGAGCTCATCTCATATTGGTCCAATTTCGCCTACACTTCAGACCCCAATAATGGCCCTCATATGGTGAAAATGAAGTGGCCGCAGTATGAGTTGACCACATCGACAAATCTACTATTCCAGACGCCGAGCAACGACGTAATTGAGAAATACCGATCCGAACATTGCGATTTCTGGGATGCTATAGGTTATAAGGCTTGATAAGACACAACTAACATCAGAGATATAAATAGCCGTACGTTAGCCTATATATATCTCTGCTAACATACATCATTGGACAGTGGAACGTAAATGGTAAATATCTTACCATAATAACTCTGAGTTACTGATATACTTATACATATTATAAATTATAAATAATATTTAAAATATATATTCTTACACTGTATTATTTGTCTATTATTCATGCCACTTGAACAATGCAACTATGTTTTCATCCAAAACGTCAAAACATCCGTGCATGTTGTTACCATAATGCCATATAGCCTACTGAAAGTTTAGCGTCCACACTCAAACAAACGAACTTTTCCTATTAACCTTTCAACACCACAGGCATGTATAGTGTATTGGCAAAACGTGCAGATCCAGATGAGCCGGCTCGTGATGAGCCGTCTCATCAGGATCTACACGTTTTGCAATTAATTTTCATATTTTTGAGAACAAAAACACACCCTTTTCATAAATTGACTAGTATGATTATCATGTTGTGACCGTTGGATTGGTTGCAAAATCAACATATCACAGTCGATTGCAGTTACTTGGGGGTGAAAACCTGAGTGTTAAAGGTGTGTGTTAGGTTCTTTACATTAACATTTGTAAATGCTAAAATAAAGAGCTATTAGCCAGACAAGAACACACCAATAAACTCACGTTCATCTTGATGCCTTCGTATTCCTGGACGTACGGCTCCCCTAGCGGCAGTACCATCGTTTGGGTGTAGAAGGACGCTTTGGCGATTATCACCACCTTCCCCTCCTCCACTGTGATCTCCATGCTCGGTTTGGTGACACTCGCCAACTTACGGAACACCACGTTCAGTCCTATAACGACACCAGTAGCCTATTTCACCAACATTGCAAAGTATACTTTTCTAGCAAAGTATACTTTGAGGGAGAAATTTTCAATTTTAGGATAAATTTATTAATTTTTATTATACTGAATTTATTACATTATCACAGCCAAAATGGCTGTGATAATGTAATAAATTCAGTATAATAATTCTGCATACTTTTAATCATCAAATATATGCAGTCGTTAGTTCTATATGAAATAATGCTTTTCGGGAAAAATAAATGATTTCTCCCTCAAAGTATACTTTGCTAGATAAGTATACTTTGCAATGTTGGTGAAATAGGCTACTGATCCATTAACCCTTACAATGCTGAATACATTGTTTGATTTGATAAAGACCGCAAAATATGCAACAACGGCAGACGACAATTTTTTGTTCCCAGCATTCTAGAAGGTGATTGAACAAAAAAGTAAAACATAATTTAATTGTAGATCTATCTATCTATCTCTTTATACTGCTGCACACCCTCACGGGTAATTTCGAGCAGGTATTTTATTTCATATATACATGTACATACAATTCAAATACAATCGAGGTTCCCGGTAATTAGCCGGTACCCATTTACAGCTGGGTGGACTGAAGCGGTATGGATAAAGTGTCTTGCTCAAGGACACAACGCAGCGCCTCCGGTGAGGCTCGAACCCACGACCTTTAGATCAGCAGTCTGACGCTCTAACCACCAGGCCACTGCGCTCCACACATCTGTATCCTATTTCTGAAATAATTTGTGCATATCAGTCACCTGAAGAAATCGGGGTAT
>CM055277.1:8149671-8170638 GCA_029237695.1 Conchocele bisecta
ATACCCCGATTTCTTCATGTGACTAATATGCACAAATTATTTCAGAAATAGGACACAGCTCTATAAGTATACCAGCCTGACATGGCGTTGTTTACATGCTTTGTTTATATAAACATTGGTGTATAAATAAACATGGAATTCCTGTAGATATTTCCCTGTTTATTATGGCGCGTCGCTATAGTCATGATCGATATATTGCGATTGACAACACAGTTTCTCATACTGGAGCAGTGGGTAAACTGGCGGCCAACCGTGACACTTGATTTTAATTTTACACTGCATGCGTTCGATCCTCACTTTGGCCATTATATATATATCTATATATATATTTATTTTTAAATATTGTTTTTGTGTTTTCTTTTTCTTTTTAATGCATCTTTATTACATGTAACAACAATTGACATGGTAATTATGAACCACATGCATCCACGTTTATTTATTTATTTGTTTATTATCTGAAGTGAGAAGTTTATTTTTCGACATGGGAGTTCTCCGTAACATACTTGCATTTGTAGTGAGTCGAGGTGGACTTTCACAATAACATTTATTTCCAAACAATCAGAGCAAAGCATTTAGAATAACCATGACGAAAAAACCAAACAACTATATAACTTCATAAAAACTTAATTTCATTATAAGGTAATAATTCATTATTGGAATAAACTATAATAATATATAATTTCATAAAAAGAACAAATAAATAATTAAATGAAATATAAATTTGACTGGTTAATAATTAAACAACTCAAGTATTCAAATACTAAATTTAAATCGTAAACCAGACTACGGAAATGAGACCGGAAACAGTATGGACGAAAGGAAAAGTTTATTTTCAATATTCGAAGTAATTAACATTTTTAGAGCTAAAAATTCCCAATGTGCAGAATGCATTTCACAATGATTAGGTTCAAAGTGAAGTGTTTTATAATGTTGTGTAAAAGTAAATGCACGACTGTTTCGGGATGTGTACGTTACCTCTGGTGCCAAAATAGTAAAAGTGAGAGAAAAATATATGTCTTTGGCAGGAATCGAACTCACGACCGTCCGATCACCAAACAGTAGATCTACCCACTAGAGCACTAAACGATGTTACTATTATTAGCAATTATATCGAATGTTAATGCGTTTGCGCTGGTATACAAATACCATGTCTACAACATATAACGTAAACTATTTAAAAATAGCACGTGTTTACAATAATATTTACAATAATAACGCGCCAGCTCAAAGCGGTACACCTCTACAATTAAATTATGTTTTACTTTTCTGTTCAATCACCTTCACATGTGTGACCCTTTAACCTTTAGAATGCAGAGAACACAAATTGTCGTCTGCCGTTGTTGCATATTTTGCGGTCTTTATCAAATCAAACAATGTATTCAGCATTGTGAGGGTTAATGGATCTGGTGTCGTTATAGGACTGAACGTGGTGTTCCGTAAGTTGGCGAGTGTCACCAAACCGAGCATGGAGATCACAGTGGAGGAGGGGAAGGTGGTGATAATCGCCAAGGCGTCCTTCTACACCCAAACGATGGTACTGCCGCTAGGGGAGCCGTACGTCCAGGAATACGACGGCATCAAGATGAACGTGAGTTTATTGGTGTGTTCTTGTCTGGCTAATAGCTCTTTAGTTTAGCATTTACAAATGTTAATGTAAAGAACCTATATAACACACACCTTTAACACTTTCACCCCCAAGTAACTGGAATGGACTGTGCTATGTTGACTTTGCAACCACTCCAACCGTCACAACATGATAATCATACTAGTCAATTTATGAAAAGGGTGTGTTTTTGTTCTCAAAAACTATGAAAATTAATTGCAAAACGTGTAGATCCTGATGAGACGGCTCGTCACGCGCCGGCTCATCTGGATCTACACATTTTGTCAATACACTATACATGCCTGTGGTGTTGAAAGGGTTTATAGGAAAAGTCCGTTTGTATTGGTGTGGACGTTAATTAAAGCTTTCAGTAGGCTTTCATGGTAACTACACGCACGGATGTTTTGACGTGTTGGATGAAAACATAACATGTTGCATTGTTAAAGTGGTATGAATAATAGACACATAATACAGGATAAGATTATATAATTTATATATTATTTATAACTTATAATATGTATAATTATATCAGTAACTCAGCGTTATTATGGTAAGATATTTACCATTTACGTTCCACTGTCCAATGATGTATGTTAGTTGTGTCTTATCAAGCCTTATAACCTATAGCATCCCAGAAATCGCAATGTTCGGATCGGTATTTCTCAATTACGTCGTTGCTCGGCGTCTGGAATAGTAGATTTGTAGATGTGGTCAACTCATACTGCGGCCACTTCATATTCACCATATGAGGGCCATTATTGGGGTCTGAAGTGTAGGCGAAATTGGACCAATATGAGATGAGCTCCATTGATAGTTTCTCCTCTCCCGCCGTCATGTTAAATCCAGCTAGCGGCGGCGTGTGAAACAAGATCGGTAACTCAGACCCGTGACAAACATGCCCATCACAATACACGAACTTACCCCACCCGTCAAACGAAAACGAGTGGTTGTATACATATCGGTATAACCCGGACTTGTGACCGTTAACTAACATTGCCCTACTAACATTTCTAGTCGAGCAAGTAAATAAGAAATCGGTGCCTAACTGCACCAAGGTGTCCCGGCTATCGTCCAGCGGGAAGGGTGGGTATTTTTCAGCGACCTGCACCACGCGGGTGGGATATGTAGCCAGTATGACCTCCAGGAACGTTTCCCAGGCGAGGGGTTTGCTCCATGTCTCGTAGACGTATATCCGTGCCTCCTCGGTAGTCGTGCCCACCATGGTGGGGATGTCGGAGAACAGGCCGTGTCTGGCGGCCTCCATCGGCTCCATGGGCACTTCGTCCCCGTCCACCCACGGACCTACAACACACCCCGGGAATGAGGTTAAATCAGTCAACGAGGTTAATAAATCTCATTAAATCAACACAGATGTTATATTGTATTTATTGCAAAGCACAGCACACTACGTTGACGCTGTAATGACCAGCTAGCGTGCTTTGTTTAGCGGCCTCATTTGCATACATGTATTTAGTTCATTACACTAGTCAGGGACATAGCTTGTTGACTATATATTAATCAGAACTAGTTTGTTTTGTAATACAACTTACATAACACATGTATACAAGAAATCAATATTGCTGATGGATACCTCAAAAACGTTAAGGCGAATGGCTATACGCCATGTGACTTTCATCATGGGCGCAGGGGGTGGGGGGGGGGGGGTGGGCGGTGTGTCATGTTTTGGCTGTAGAATGAAACTAGGGACGGTGACACATACATGCACATACATGTATATGAAGTTTCAAGCAAATCCGACGATCAGTAACAGAGACGGTAGTAAGCCGAAAAATAGCGCATATCTCGGAGATACGGACGGACAGATTAACAAACGAACATACGGACAGGGAGGCGACTATATGTACCCCGACATTTTATCGAGGTACATACTAATGTCATGTATGTTGTTTGTTATCTATTATAAACATATATATATATACACACACACTGTCTAAGAGGCGATTTATTTTCTTTTGAGAAATGCTCGTCTCGCCGTTGCTATTTCGCAATTGTATATGTATCTCGCAGCAAGTAGGGTGATATATCATTATTACTATACTGTGTTTCAGTATGCCCTGTTTTGTGTGGCCATTGACGTCACGGCGACTGATTCGTCACTTGCCAGTTCTATGTAGGCTATTGCTTACTAGGGCAATTAGTTGCTGTCACTGTCCTGGATCAATTATGAACCGCAAGCAGGAGCAATGTACGGCGGAATATATGATTGGTATAAAACCAATAACCAGTATAGCCTGTGCTCCCGCAGTGGCATGTGTGAGCATTACCATTTAAGACAAGCTATGTGTTTTTGTACATAAAAAGATGTGCGATCTTTCATGAAAAACATACTTACAGAAATTGTGGTATTTTCTGCAAATGATATCGAAGTTGAAAACATTTGTAGTCTGCATTTGCTATGCACATTTTGTCGACTTTTGTTATTTACGGAAAAGATCGTGAATATTGTGCATGAAATGTGTGGCGAAATGTGTGGCGAAATGGGGCATATGATACTATAGTCTGTTTCACGAAAGCTGCCCAAATTTTACGGCCATATAAACAATTCAAAAACAATATTTATTTCGATAATATTAAATTAAAGGAAAATTTAAGAATGCGCCTTCTTTTTATTTCGTGAAATTTGGTCAAATATTGATTTTATTCTTAAATTTTCCTTTAATTTAATATTATCGAAAAATATATTGTTTTTGAATTGTTTATATGGCCGTAAAATTTGGGCAGCTTTCGTGAAACAGACTATAGCTCTTGATCTTCTAGCACAGGTCTGAAATTGTTCGCACATCTTCTTATGTACAAACTAGAGAACAAGATGCCAACATGAGACAAATGACCCCATTACAAGACGAAACTAACGCAATTCATAATGATAAACACATGTCACGCGCAAAATCACATGGCACACCTCATTTACTTATTGTAATAGTAGATCATTATAATAAATAGTACAGTCGTGGGGGTGGGGAATTAAGAATGATGAGACGAAACAAACTGCAAGACAAACACATGGCGGCCCAATTCTACGGTGGCACAGAGGGGACATGGAAATATTGTTTACTATTGCGTACGCACGTGATAGCTATTGCGTGCGCACGCAATAGTAAAACATATTTCCATGTTCCCTCTGTGCCACCGTACAATTCACATGATGGTGAACCGTTTAAGTAATTGATCATGAGCTGCACTACATGTGTATGCATGGTTACAAATAGGTCAAACCTCTTGGTATTTGTAGGTTGATATATTATTTAGAGGTGGATAGCCGGCAGAGATATGTCCGCACAAGCGTATATGCCCATGGATACGTATACGTTCTTGAGCATAATGTAAACTGATGAACTATTTGGGTGGTTTGTGAAGATACATGTATTGGTAACTAATAGCTTGCTGAAAATGTCAAGATACCAGATGGATACAAAATTGAACCCAACTTTTCAATTGTCATATCTCGGAAACTATGCATAATAATGCACTACGATTGATCACAATATTACTGCATGCAATTATATAAGGGACCCAGCTGCAGGTTTCAACTTAATAAATCAGCAGTGACAAACAAAATCGTGATCCAAAACCTCAAATGCCGTAGAAAAATATCCGACAATTTGAAAAATGTATCACATAAAGCATATGAATCGATGTCAACGATGTAAGTTTGTATATTTTAGTAGCACATCTACAGCACAGAAGCGTCGTTTCTCGTGCTTAAAAAGTTGAAGCGACCGTTTAGATTGTTGAATTTTCCATTGCTTAGTATTCAATGAATTCCGGCATTTGCATTTTTGGATCATGATTTTCTATGTCAGAGACACAAATGTAATATTACAAGTATACCATTGAAACGTTTACATGTCAGAGATAAGATAATTGCATGAATTGATACTATGAAAAAGTGTATTGAGATACTGTATATAGCATGTGAGATATGGGCATTTGAAAGTCGGGGATAACTTTTTTTATCCACCGACGTAAATATTAATGCAACATTGTACTTTCATCCCAGGATATTATTATCTTCCGTAGTCTGATTGTTGGGAAAAATAAACATCATCATCAAGATCAAGTGCGATTATCGTGTACAAACATAAAACGATATGTTCTAAGGAACCTATCTAAAGGATCCCAAAGTGCCCAGTTCAGAAAGCCTCCATTGTATGTTGATGTGTGCTCATTAAATTCTTCATCGAAGTCATACGGTTACTCTAGATCTAAGCCAGTTCACATAGACTGTCTAGTACAATATTTACACATATGTGTCGGGTATCGGGCTAAATTCACGTAACTTCATGCCCCTGTAACATGACGTACAAACACCCCTGTCCAGAGAGATGGCGGTCGGTTGGTGATATGATGGTATAACATACGGGTTAAGACATGTAGAAGACATTTATTAAAAAACAAATATGAGTAAATATGACTACATAAATGTTTTCGATATGTACAGCATTTGTATCAGTCATCATGTGTTTGATAAAAACTCGGATATGTAGGGCCTACCAGAACAAGAATCAGTCTAACCTATTGGCTCGAAGAATTCCAGTAACTTAAGGGACGTGACCCTGGTCCGCGCCGTATGCTCTGCCTGCCCGACTTGATTGGTCGTCCGTGTCCTGAGGCAGGCCATATCACCCGAGCTACAGTTCAGGAGCTCGGTAACCGTCTCCCCGAGAAACCACGCCTCGTTCTTGTTCTTGTACGGTATGCTGAAGGGCGCGCTCTCTATGATGGCGTTTCGGAACAGGCCGCTCGCTTTCTTGGACATCATGTGGATCACTGTGGACTGGGCGCCTGCGCTTTGGCCGAACAGCGTGACCTGTGTGTAAACCCCGATTTAATAGATATAATGCTCGATGCTTAGTATGACTATTTGGTGCATCCATTATGGACTATATCAAGGTGCATGATCACGTGGTTATAACAACAACAACAGTGGCTGAAAGTGTTGAAATCTTGCCCATTCCAAAGTAAGTATTATTTGATATTTTCCTTAATATGAAACGAATTTTGATTACATATGGCGCAGCAAAAGCGTTTTCGTGAGCTGCATTTGGTCGTCCAGGGAGTTCGGTACAGACAACAGACACGGAAATCGATTATTCGCAAAAAAACACCGAAGTTTGGGCCAAAGTACAGTGACCACCAAATGCAGCTTAACAAGACGCGTTTGATGCGCTATATTTCATCAAAATCCGTTACGTAATAACGACAATATAAAAGAATACGTACTTTGAATGGATGGATTCTGGAAGTTTCAGTACTTGTTGTTGTTGTTAGTACCACGTGATCATACACCTTGTATATGTGGTATGGATTACTTTCCTTAGGATCATAAACCGCTATACTCAGAGTTCATCGCTTGGTATATTATATTTTTCTATTTTAGTAGTAAGAAAGGGAACGATATGCTTTCTTGTGATGTTTACTCAAAGCCTGACTAGGAAATGAGATACCACGAGTTATGTGGTTACGCTTGTAAGCCTGTTTTGTATGGTCATAAAGTGCTACATTTTATTATTTACCTCGGCTTTTCGGTCTCATTTGGCTATTTCAATCTTATACCGCACACTCTGCTTTACCACTGATACGACCAGTTAGTTTAAAATAACGGCTGACCGATGTCTATAATAGAAGGTTGGTTGGTTATGAATATTTATGACGATATTGGTGTGGTATGCTTACGATACCTTAGTTGGGTCGCCGCCAAAATTGGCGATATTCTGCTGGATCCAGATGAGCGCCTGCCGCTGGTCCTGTATGCCGTAGTTACCCCGGGACTGACCCGCCCCGTCCCCCGTATACAGGAACCCAAACACACCTGTGGGTACATAGAAGGTGCTAGTGTCGTTTAGTGCAAAATTATTTGCCCGAGGTTATGAAAGGCGTAGAAATTCCAAGAATAAAGATTGTGTGTAATTATAAAACTGAGATTAAAATATCCATACCAAGTTTGTACTCAATACTGTCGATGATTTATGATACAAGTTTCACTTTAATTTGAGTTCGTGACACACTAGAGCAGTTCTTGACAAATGAACCCCTGCAATAAAACGTGCCCTTGTATTGTGTATTTTAGTCGTATTTTAGGTAGCATCCGGAAAGAAATACGAATTGAGGTCGGACAATTAGTGTAAGCTAATTTTAAAATGATACAATGAAACCTCTCTAAACCGGACACCCAGGGGAGGTCCCCAGGGTGTCCGGCTTAGAGAGGTTTCACTGTAAATCATGCATTTCATCATTCTGAGCCACAGTTATGTGCTATGCAATCACGAACAGACAATAAATGACAAAGAAACTCATCCAAAATATCACATGTGTTTTCTTGATGCCCGGTTTAGAGAGATTCCACTGTAGTTGTGGAAAGATAACTGCATTACTGTTACCGGAAAAAGAAGTGCGACATTTATGCTACAACAACTACTGCTATCATACCCAGTCTGTACTCTATGTTGACGATGATGACGTCACTCGCCATGGCGAGGTAAGCGCCATTGAACAGCAACGCGCTGCCGGAGAGAAACACAAAATTGCCGCCATGGATAAACGCCATTACGGGGTAGGTGTGGTTGGGCGAGGCGTCCTTAGGCGTCCAGATGTTCACGTATAGGCAGTCCTCCGAAGTCTAAGTGTAAAAACCATAGATGGGGAACTAAGAAAGCTAGAACATTAGGGAATGTTTATTAGTCTAATACAAATTTTATAATTGGCTTTCTTGCGGAGCGACTTACTTGTTATTTACTTGTTATGTATACACATGTAAGGTCTACATATGACTAGGGCTGGGACGAGTACTCGAGTACCCGGGTCCCGGGTAGGGTAACGCTCCTACCCGGGTACAAAATCGTTACCCGTTACCCACGGGTAATTTGTAATTAACATTAAGTTCTTTAAACATTCATTTATATGGGTTTTATAAACGAACTCTTACCTGCCAGGCTGCATATCATTGTTCCCCCACCTCGGTAACTTAACTCCAGGTCACACAGATTGCATTTTGTTTTTTTGTTTTTCTTGAATTAAAGAAATGTATTGCCAAACTTGGCTTTTGTTTGTGTTACTGGCCACAATGATGTCCGGAGGTCATGGGACAAAGGAAACACAACTCTAATGGAAATAGTATGTATTTTATTCCAAGGGAAATAATTGAACACCGGGTACTCGGGTACTCGCGGGTAATAGGGTCCCGGGTACCCGGGTCCAAAATTACTACCCGTCCCAGCTCTACATATGACCTTACATACGTAAACAAGTAAATAACGTAACGTAAACAGTATGCATATATACTGACGAGTTACAAGTCGGTGCTCAGTCATAGAATAAACACTGATTTCGACTGGTCTAAAACTTACATACAGGTCGTGTTCATGTCGCTGCGCCCAAGTTAGGCACATTCCGGCTTTACCGCAATGGCGTCTACGTACCGTATTGGGTCAGATGAGGGTCGGGTTCATGTCGCGGCACCCCAGCTGGGCACATCCCGGGTTTACCTTGATGGCGTCTACGTACCGTATTGGGAAATATGAGGGTTTTGTTCATGTCGCGGCACCCAAGTTGGGCACATCCCGGCTTTACCGCAGCGTATACGTACCGTATTGGGACAGATGAGGGTCGGGCTCATGTCGCGGCACCCACGTTGGGCACATACCGGCGTTACCGCGATGGCACATCCCGGCTTTACCGCGGCGTCTACGTACCGTATTGGGTGAGGGCCGGATTCATGTCGCGGCACCCCAGCTGGGCATATCCCGGCTTTACCACGGTGGCGTCTACGTACCGTATTGGGACAGATGCGAGTCGGGTTCATGTCGCGGCACCCCAGCTGGGCACATCCCGGCTTTACCACGGCGTCTACGTACCGTATTTGGACATGTAAGGGCACCCATGTTTGGCACATCCCGGCTTTACTGCACTGACGTCTACGTACCGTATTGGGACAGATGAGGGTCGGGTTCATGTCGCGGCACCCCAGCTGGGCACATCCCGGCTTTACCGCTGTGGCGTCATGAATCCCACTCCAAGGCTGTGGTTGTATTGGGGAGCTCCATCTACGACACATATATATATGTCACGGTTGAACAGTAGCTATTTTGTTTTATTATATGCACTTTAATGGTCATAGGTGTAGCACATACGTACATTGAAGTAGTTGATAACACTTCTATTACTATAGGAATGAATGGCCTTTTTGTGGAATTTATCGGGGTATACACTTTAATGGTCATAGGTGTAGCACATACGTACACTGAAGTATTTGATAACATTACTATATGCACTTTAATGGTCATAGGTGTAGCACATATGTACACTGAAGTATTTGATAACACTACTATTACTATAGGAATGAATGGCCTTTTTGTGGAATTTATCGGGGCATAAACTTGGAAAAGTCGCGGGAATACTGGACGAAGGCCGGAAGGCCTCGTCTAGTATTCCCGCGACTTTTCCAAGTTTATATCCCCGATAAATTCCACAAAAAGGCCATTCATTCCTTATAATTCCAGCATTTGAAATAAATTCATAAAGAACATGTGTTTATTTTCCGTTTTCTTAAGAATTATTTTAACTCCGCCTCACGGTTACGGAAAGTAGTTCGGCATGGGAGTTTACTTGGATATAAATTTTGGACAGAGACTTGCTACAGACCAATCAAATGTTAGGGAATTGTGTAAATAGTTTTTGTGCTGGAATTATTACCTATTAAAGGTGCATATCAGGGTGCTATAACAAATACAAATGTGTTTTCATTATGGCCACGTGTAAAGTGGTTAATTGAAGATATATGACGATACTAGCATCGCTGGGTTGTTTCTATTTTCACCCATATAGGTACATACATATCTGATTTCCTATCTGGTTGCGTTCAACAAGATAGAAAATCTGATACTTATGTACCGTTATCGGTGAAATGGAAACAACCCAGCGGTCCTAGTATCGTCATATATCTTCAAATTAACCACTTTACACAGGGCCATGATGAAAACACGTTTTTATTTTTTATAGTATGTTTTAAAAAAAATCCTGAAATGCTCCTTTAAAGGCATATGCCCACACAGTAGGCACAAACTGTTTTTATAGGAATTAAATAAGCGTATAATTGTGTCACTATTCCACTAGTTCTACAATTCATGAGTGCCCGCTATACAGATATAATCATTAAGTAATATTTATTTTACTGATAGTGACTCACGGTGGTATCAGGCTATTTTCAAATGCAAATGAGGCATTGTAATTTTTAATTATGTATACATGTACTACTTAAATGCGTCACCTGAAACAATAATATTTTCGACAGATTATAAAGTATCAAAAAACAAATACAGATAATAAATAGTAATGTCCGTTAACAGTTTAACGAAACACGGTTATCGCCCTTGATATCAGTGTGAAAATTTACATCTGATATAAAATGTTAATAATGCCAATCAATACGTGTGGTAATGGTTAATGAATCTTTATTTTGTTAGAAAATGTCTCAGATAATGTCTCTGTATGCACGTATTGGTTCATTGTGCCACGTGCTGACCCCTGTGCAGGGTCTCTCATGACACATTTATTCCAACAAAATAAATCTGAAAAATAATTTCAAACCAACCTGAGCTGTCCAACAGGCGGCGCTGCGAACGGCACCCCGAGAAACGCACGCCCCTGCTCGGTAACCAGGCCGCGCACCTTGCCGTATGCCGTGTCAACGATGACGTCACAATCTGTGACCGTGACGCTTAACAATAACACGGCAATTACGAACTGAATCACAACTAGCGTCGCCGCGTACATGTTGGCTATCTGCTAATAATCACAAATGGGGCACATGTTACAGGTTCAGACAACACACAACTGACCAGGAGCTGGTTGATAAAACATACAACTCGCGAATTTGGTATCAGCGTCGCAAATGAAAATGACCCTTAAAGGTACATGCCCACTCAATAGGCACAACATGTTCCGTATAGGAATGAAATAAGTGTATAATTGTGTCACTATTCCACCAGTTCTAAAAAGTACGAGTGCCCGCTATACAGATATAATCATTTAGTAATGTCTATTTTACTGATAGTGTCGCGCGGTGGTATCAGGCTATTTTCATATGCAAATGAGGCATGCTATTTTTTAATTATTTATACTAATTAAATGCGTCATCTGAAAAAATAATATTTTCGACAAATTACAAAGTATGATCATTGCACATCAAAAAATAAATACAGAGAATAAATAGTAATGCCCGTTAACATTTTAAAGAAACACGGTTATCGCCCCTAATATCAGTGTGAAAATTTACGTCTGATATAAAATGTATACTAATGCCAATCAATACGAGGGGTAATGGTGAATTAATGTTTGTTTTGCCAGAACATGTCTCAGATGATGTCTCTGATATACTAGTAAAGAACATTTTGTGTCTACCGAGTGGGCATACATTAAACTTTATCATCTGCTGTTTATTGTTTTCATTTCCATTTTTCTCACCAAAACATGCTTTAACAATAGCGCTCTCAAACCATGTTTTATTGAGAAAGAATACGAAATGTACGACAATTTACGTTTCCCGCATTTTAAGTGTTAAAGGGACTCAAAGAGGATATATGGTTGAAAAAGTTAACGGTAATGAACCTTGATTTAAACTTTATTTTCAATAATCATACATATAATCTCATGAGATATGTCTGGTCCAGAACTTGTATACAATGTATGCATAAATATGGTGTTAAATTAATTACACATATTAAACTGTAACAACTGACTGTGTTTTAGATGTTGAAATTTCAATGATTGAAATTTCAACATCCAAAACAGTCAGTTGTAACAGCCTAGCTATGCCGTATATCCTGTTGTGAAATTGATGTTTTCATTTGTATTTGCGGGAGACTGACAAATTGTAAAGAAGAACATTGGAGAACATTGTGCTAACTGTATTCGCTATTTCATGTGCCATTGCCGCACTTTTAGTTTCCCGCCTTGATATATTGTATAAGGATGGACTTTACTTTCAGCGGTGCGATTACAATAGTACGTGTTGTTTGTTTCTGCATATGATTTGGTCGCCTATTTATATATTTAAAAAGAAAATCTCCAGCTTTCCCAAACGTCGTACGAATATTCTATACATTGGCACAACACATAATGTTATCAATAGCAGCTACCATGTGTTTTACTTAAATGGGCATATCAGGATATTTTGAAACGATACTATAAAAAATAAAACGTGTTCATCATGGCCCTGTGGTAAGTGGTTTAATTGAAGATGCATGAGATACTAGGACCGTCGTTTTTTTGTTGTTTTTTTTTTAAATAATTTCTGGATTAAAAAAAAAATAAAAAAAAAAAAATAAATGTGTTTTCATCAATGACCCTGTGTAAAGTGGTTTAATTGACGATACACAAAGATACTAGGACTGCTCGGTTGTGTCCATTTTCACCGATATCGGTACATACGTATTTTGTTGAATGCAACACGATAGGAAATCCGATATGTATGTACATAACAACCCAGTGGTCCTAGTATCGTTATATATTTTCAAGTAATACTTTACACATGGCCATGATGAAAACACGTTTTTATTATTTAAAGTATTTAAAAAAAAAATCCTGATATGCTCCTTTAAAATAGGTATTATCTACAGATCAAAGCGGGTACATTGTTTATTACTTTCATTTTACCTACTATTTACAACATGTCCAGTGTTGTTGAACAGAACAGTAAGTTCATCTCCATTAGGACTCGTGGAGTGACATCTATATAATCAGCTCATATCAAACATGATTAAGGTTACTCGTATTTTCATCACCGATATTCTATATATTGGCTGTGACAGGAGAAATTGTGCTTATGGTAGTTGTGACCAGTGTAGCTCCTTATCAATTAGCACACTCATGTACCCTGATAACGATCTATATTGCCTGTTAAAAGCATGACGGATGTTCATTGGTGGAATGGCGAACAGTGCAGATCCTGATTAGACTGTGCGGATGCACAGGCTGATCTGGATCTACACTGGTCGAAAAAACAATAAGCCCAATTTCTCCAGTGACAGCCACATATTAGTTTGAGGTCGGGTTTAAGTGTGTCTATATCTGTAGTGTAATGTATCAAAGTCTCGTCCGTAACCAGTTTTATCACATACTAATTATATCTGGGACATCGACCTACATGCTCGTATCAGGCTGTGAATCTGTGGATCCTGACCATGGTGCACGTTTTCCGCTGTATATGAATAGAATAATCGTTTATTGCTTAAGTCATGTACACTAAATAGCAATTATGTAAATACAAAGTTGCAATGAGAGAGAGAGAGAGAGAGAGAGAGAGGCGAGGGAGGGGGAGGGAGGGAGATATATTTATATATATAGAGAGAGAGAAAGAGAGAGAGAGAGAGAGAGAGAGGGAGGGTAATTTATATGGAAAATTCAGAAAACACTTGAACGTAAGAAAAGGGTACGGTGAAATTATATGCAATATGTTGCTCTATACCGATAACCTGCAGTCAACGGTAAAAATATGCGAAATGAGGTTTCACTTTCGCGCACTAAAATATTGCACTAATCCGCATGACGTTGACGTTCATACTTCGCTATAGTGTAGGTACGAGACAAGGCAACACTATGAGATTAAATATTATCATAAACTCACATACTAAAGTGTGTAATAGCAAATGTCTTACGTCACCTCCACACGAATGATCAATGGATGAACAGCAGTTGCTCCATACTGGGTCATAATACTTCTTATGACCCGAATTCTTATGACACAGATCCAGGGTAAACATGTCAATTTACTTATGAAATATGTATGTATAGGGTATTATTATTTGTGTCCCATGACGTATATATGTTTTATAAATTATAACATAGGGCTCTATGGGTATGCTATACTGACGATCATAAGTATTAAACACCATTATTTTGGAACGCAAATTTGGAAATACTACTTTGTCATAACTCTAAGGTAATGCAATGTAATGTAATGCAATTTTAGGTACATGTATGTACTCAGAACAAATCCTGGCCATGCTGCAAATTACAAGACGTATCACGAAGTAGCTACACAACGTATTTTCTGTAGTCGTCTCATTCACACTAGTATTACATGGAACCTCTCATGACCGGACACCTTTGCACCCATGTGTGGTTAATTCTGATGGGTTTCACTGTTATTTGTTACTGTCTGTTCGTGATCGCGAAGTACTAAATCAATGTTTTGAGTGGTCAGATTCCTGATGTACAGTGGACCATCTCTATACCGGACACCCTCCCAGGGTATTTATTATTTTAATACGCTGTTATTACATTGTGAACGTACATTTGATGCAAAATGCCAGATGCATACATTGCCCCGTCTGGGTACTAAGACTACATTTAGACGCAGGTTCCGTTAAGGCCGTCGTAATAACACTATCGGGTCGATGTTACGATATACCACGATGTTATGATACTATGATGGCGATCCCACGATGACGCGATGGTGATAGTACCAGATCCCACGATGACGCGATGATGATAGTACCATGACGATTCTGCGATGGCAATACCACGATGACGCGATGGCGATAGTACAGTTATCGTATGCTAAACTACTATATTAAATCGTAGTATCGTCATTGTAATATCATACTATAGTCATAGTAACGTCGTTATATCGTAATGTCGTCACCGTAGTATCAATATCGTGCTATCGTCATAGTGAAATCGTACTATGGTCATCGCAGTGTTGTACTATCGTGCTACTATTGTATTGGATCCGATTTCGATATTACGATGGCATTAACAGAACACCATATTTTATGATGCCAACAGGTGCGAATATGTCCGCACGAGCGTATATATCTGCGGACATATTCGCGCGGCCATAAGGCGCGAATATGTCCATAGGAAACTCTGCAAATATACACTGCCGGCGTATTCGTTTCCTATGGAAATATTCGCGCCTTATGGCCGCGCGAATATGTCCGCGGATATATACGCTCGTGCGGACATGGGAGGACGGCAAGTTGATCACAGAAGCGAAACATTTCTATTACTCTAGTGTATTATGGTACTAAATACATTGTGTTATTAGACTGATATCTAATACACTGTGTTATTACACGGTACATACATGTCAGATGCGTGTGTATTTGCAGTGCCCGAGTCGATGGGAGGACGGCAAGCTGACAACAGAAGCGAAACATTTACATATTTATAACACTAGTGTAGTATGCTGTTTATTACACTGTGTTATTACACTGTCAGATGCGCGTGTATTTGCAGTGCCTGAGCCGATGGGAGGACGGCAAGCTGACCACAGAAGCGACCCCTGCCGAGCCAGACAAACACAAGGGCCAGAAATTCCAGCGGGAGCGGATAGGGGATGAACTTGTACAGGTATTTTTTCATATTTTTGGTTGACCATTATTTCGGAAAGGTAACTTTTCAAAACACTCCCGTACCGTCCGTAGCTATGGTGATCACTGAGCACATCATTGGTGTGTTTTTTTGTTTGTTTAATGGTGTTTAACGGCCTATCAACAGCTGGGGGCGGGGTCACAAAATCATAACGGAATATTTACATTGAAAACAAAATTAAGCCCTGAAATTAGAATAACTTGACCTGGTGCCAGGTCGATACCACACCAGTCACTTGGCCCCATCCCCTAAAAAGTAATAGGATTAGGAATAATTGTATAACTAAATTCAACTCTGACATACAAGAATGCCAAAGACGAACATGAGGGCCAAATATAACCAGGACTCCGGTCGGGATTCCGGTAAGGATGAATAAATTACCAATCGTATAGGTGGAGAAATTGGGTGCGATCAGACGAAAATCCGACAGTAATACGATGTACTACGTACGAGTGGCATATTACAGTCTACAGTAGATGGCCGCGGTCCGCATGCTTAATCAACATAGCGAACATAATATATCTGTAATTTATATGTTCCTTCAGACGATGTGGATTGGCGACGTTGTGTGTACCCGGGTGTTCAAGCCACAGACGTAGATGAAGATGATGTCAGAGATAACACTGTAGAAAAAAACACTATGGCTCACCCTCCCCGGGGTTACACTAGGGGAGGGTGAACAGTAGGGGGTTCTACATACCATGGCACCAGCTCACATAACATTCCTTCCACATAAGTTGGGTCGCCTGCAGACAATAGAAAAGTTCCTATCTGAGGTGCGCTGTTTGCCAACGTGGTAAGGTTCCTATTAGGAACCGTACCAAGTTGGCAAACGGCGCATCTCCAGATGTAGACGTAGACGACGCCAATGTCAGAGATAACACTGTAGAAAAAAACCTATGGTTCACCCTCTATGGCGTTACACAAGGGGAGGGTGAACAGTAGGGGGTTCTACATAACATGGCACCAGCTCACCTAACATACCATCAACACCAGCCGAGTCGCCTGCGGACAATAGGAAGTTCATATCTGGAGATGCACTGTTTGCCAACGTGGTAAGGTTCCTAATATAATATACGTTGGCAACAGCGCATCTCCAGATCACAGTAGTTGTCATTATTATTCACATTAAACAAAATCCTCATATGATTCACAAACTTGTCCAAAAATTAGCATGGACCACTCAATGCTAGTTGAAACAATCATGTGTATTTTTTTTTAAATCTGAAAAATAATGACAAATAATGTAGATCTTGATGAGACGGTTTGATTGGATTATTGGTGTTTAGCGGCCTATCAACAGCTACGGTTTGATCCCGCATGTAACCTGCTGCATTGGCGAGAAAATCACAAAATCGGAATGGAATATTTACATCCAAATAAATATATATTCAGCCCTGAAATTAGAATAACCCGACCAGGCGCCAGGTCCATACCACACCAAAGTCACTTGGCCCCTTCCCCTAAATCAATAGAATTAGGAATCGTATTACTCATACAAGGGGAATAACCAGATTAAACCCTCACATACAAGAATGCCACAGACGTACCTGAGGGCCAAACCAGGTCTCCGTTTGGGATACCGGTAAGGATGAATTCCGATTGCTAAATTATCCATCGCAAGCTCCCACCTGCCCCCCACTGAGCCGCCTCATCTGGATCTAGATTTTGCAAATGTTTGCTTTATCCTGTTCTGTTCTGTTCTGCAAATGTTTGCTTTATGGTCTGTAGGGTTGAACGGGATAATGTATTTTTAAACATTTTCCGGTTCTACAGACAGTATCCCCCATTCACTCGATAAAATATTCTTACTAGGTATAACTTTGTACATATTGGAACATTTAATGAATACTTTAAGTAATATATTGGAGAAATAGTCGCAATATGTGATTAATTGAGGTGAAATGCTATGCTTTCATTGGTCGAGAAACTAGGGCAAACAATAAGAATGTAAACATACCCAGCCAGCCATCTAATTGTGCCTTCAACCCCACCCTGTCCATTATTCTTAATTGTACTAAAGTACGAGCCAAAAAGTATGAAACATTCGATGTGATATATGTATGGGTGAACGGATACTTGGGTTAATAAAATGAAAATGTGTAATTTTTCCGCAAAATATTGTATTTAATTGCTCTACTGAAGTGCATATTTAAATGTAAGTGTTTGAATGAGTCATAGTATGTGATATAGCTCAATGCATATGTGCTTTCGCTTTTCAAATGTTGTTTTCATGCCTTTATCACTATTCATCGTTGCTTTTTGATATAATATACAGGAGCATCGGAAGCATCCTAAGATTGGTCCGGTGAAGGTCGGGGATCCCACCCACCACACACACAAAGTGTATGTTGTTACCACTCAGTTGAACCGTCTCGTCGAGACGGTTCAACTGAGTGGTGACAACATACACATTTGGTGAGAAATTAGAAAAATTGCAGAAAAATATTTAGAGATTTGTGCATTGGAGTCAACAGTTTGAGAAATGCATAGTTCATGTTTATAATAATAATACAAATAATAATAACAATAATTTATATATATGCATGTATATGAATTCTAAATATTTCAATAACAAATAATATTTTGGTCAGTCATTGGTTCGTCAGTCGCTGGATCTGCTGGATCTGTTCCGAAACCCCTGATTCTCACTGGCTTTGTTAAGACACCCCTGATTCTCACTGGCTTTGTTAAGACACCCCTGATTCTCACTGGCTTTGTTATGACACCCCTGATTCTCACTGGCTTTGTTAAGACACCCCTGATTCTCACTGGCTTTGTTAAGACACCCCTGATTCTCACTGGCTTTGTTAAGACACCCCTGATTCTCACTGGCTTTGTTAAGACACCCCTGATTCTCACTGGCTTTGTTAAGACACCCCTGATTCTCACTGCTTTGTTAAGACGCCTGATTATCACTGGCTTTGTTAAGACACCCCTGATTCTCACTGGCTTTGTTAAGACACCCCTGATTCTCACTGGCTTTGTTAAGACACCCCTGATTCTCACTGGCTTTGTTAAGGACACCCCTGATTCTCACTGGCTTTGTTAAGACACCCCCGATTCTCACTGGCTTTGTTAAGACACCCCCGATTCTCACTGGCTTTGTTAAGACACCCCTGATTCTCACTGGCTCTCACTGGCTTTGTTAAGACACCCCTGATTTTCACTGGCTTTGTTAAGACACCCCTGATTCTCACCGACTTTGTTAAGACACCCCTGATTCTCACTGGCTTTAAGACACGCCTGATTCTCACTGGCTTTGGCATGGAAATATACTCTTTTTTTTTTAAATATTCCAAAATATATGTTTACTCAAAACATAAGAATCATATTGTAATGCATTAACACTATTCATATATCAATAATTTGCATTGAATTGTATTTTTGTTCATTTGCTTCGTGCAGGTATTTATTGGTTGCCCCCGCCATTACTTGTTGCAATAAATTCAGTTTACATTACACATGGAGTGATTGGGTTCTATTTGCTGTCGTCCATTGCACGTATGTTAATCATTGAAATAGTACTGAAGCTCATAATTGAGCCACGCCATGTGATTTTGTACCCCAAGAACACTTGTGATTTTTAATGAAATACATTTACAGAAACTGTAATATTTTCTGTAAATGACATCGAAAGGTCACAAAATTTCATACCAAATTTGCTGTGAAAATTTAGTTAACTTTCGATGTATTTAAGGAAAATATTGTAAATTTGGTAACCAGAATTCATAAGATACCACACAGGTACAAAGCCACAAAATGTACATACTCATATAATATTATACAACTGTTATTGGTAACATGGGATGTATGACCGTTATGACCAGTGAAACCAAGATCAGGTTCTGGGGGCCGTTTCACTAAACTTCGTACGACTGAAATGTGCGTAAGTGCAACTTCAGGATCGTCTGTAAATTTCAATTTATGGATTTACATTTATTGAGCATAGGCTGCATATGCAGCCTATGCTCAATAAATGTAAATCCAATAATTGTTTACAAGAAAACATTGTTAATGTGAAATTTACAGACTATCATAATATTGCGCTTACAAACATTTTAGTCATATGAAGTTTAGTGAAACGCCCCCATGTTGTGTTCGCCATTCACTGAGTGAAACACCCTTCATATTGTTTGTTTGTTTGTTTATTGGTGTTAATGGCCCATCAACAGCTAAGGCCATGCAAGACCAGGCAAACGGGTTTGATCCCGTTTTAACCTGCTACATTGGGGGGAAAATCCAAAAATCAGAACGGAATATTTACATCGAGAATAAATATAAGCAATCCTATACGTCGTTGGCATTCTTGTATGTGACATACTCCTTATGTGAGTATTACGATTATTCGTAATCGTATTTTAGGGGAAGGGGCCAAGTGACTTGGTGTGGTATGGACCTGGCACCAGGTCAGGTTATTTTAATTTAAAGGTACATGCCCACGCAGCAGGTTACACTGTACTATTACTTTTCATTTTCTGTCATGCCTTATATGAGCCATTTGTCTACCCATTAACGAGTTATTTTTAATTACGGCGCGTATTAATTGGTGTTAAATCGCATTTTATATGCCGCGACCAGAAAGGGTATTTTCCGACATCGTGCTATTTTTACCAATACGCGACACGTGACACGGTCAATCATATCACATCTTTGACATGCGCAGTGAAGTATCGGAAGTTGAGAAGAAAAATCTCTATTCGAATCCAAATCTAAATCTCCACGTAACTCTTTCCATTTGGTGATCTGGTCGCCAATATTAACCACTCTCTCTCTCTGTACTGCCTGTCCCTCAGACATTTTGCCTTTTTTTTGGCCGACGCCATTTCATACAATTTCCGTCCTGGACGTTTCGACTTGTTGATATTCTTGTTTACATATTGGGAAGCCTACTGGCGCGCGTAGTATACTGCGCATGCGCACTGCAAGCCGTGATGTGAAAGTCGTCGTCCCCGCACATTATCAAAATA